>DVPR01000412.1:0-14141 GCA_018239345.1 Oxynetra stangelandi
TAAATTGGTTTTAATATTACTTTTGTTTTTTTTTATGAATTTTTCAAATTCGCAAAACTCCGAGGCCCACCCGTTATAATACGTAATTGATATTTGCGTGTTATTTTTAATATCATATTTTTACATATTACGAGTCCATAAACACGTATGTAAGATGTATTGATGATGCAAATTGAACCGAAAAATATCGAAGACGCGGTTAGTATTGCTGATCGCGAAACCCCGCAGTGACCCTTTGCCGCTCTGAGAACTACTGTCGGCGTTATAATGATATTTCGTCTACTTCAACTCGTTGAGTAAGTTGATTTTTTTTATTTAATACATTTTGTAGCGAGATTTGGTCGTCGAGAGGCTCGACGGTGTCACTCGCAAAGTCAGCGGAGCGGACGTAACGAACCCGCTGCCGACTCCTTCGCGCTTCGCTCCGAGGGCGCACTTGGCGCTCATAGATATTCCACATCGTAACTTACAATTATTTTTTTAAAATTGTCACGGAAAAAATATTGCGCCTACCAGTGGAACTCTCAACAATATCAACTCGCACACTTAACAATATTTACACGTTTATTTACAATGTAGCACAGAATATTTCGCGCTGTTCATCGCGTAATAATAGATTTGGTTGTTCAATATGATTTTATTATAATTAATAAACATCTTTGGAATACTTATATATGACTTCTTAAAGTATAGTTTAGATTCATAATCTACTATAAGAGAATATAAATATATAACAATTAGAAATTATAGACATTAGGCATTTCTTTATTTTGTTTTTGCATTTTATTAAAATGATTAGTATTTATTAAAATTTCCATTACATTGTAGCCGTTGTTTCTACATCAGGATAAATTAAAAACGTCAAAGAAGTCACGTATAACTTTACCTTAAGGAGTAAGAGGAAAATGTATTTTCATATAAACATTTCACAGTCGCTCGCAAGGCTGCCCGCCAGCGCCGGCACTCACTTGGCGGTTTATTGAAAACCAACCTCAATGCTTATGAAAAATTACTTTTCCCTCCATGTGCGTTCCGCGGCTTTTTTCCATGTCTCTTCCTTTTTTGCTATGCAAATATAATATTTACTTTCGGCACAATAGACCATCGTATTATTACCAAATCTTCAATAATTGTACATTTATTTTCGGCTCTAACTTATTTTCGGCATTTGCTCGATTTGTACCAATTAAGAATAAAATAATACATTTCTGACAATGAAGCATTGATGAGCATATGACAATGAACTCCGTCGAATCGCAGTAGCTACTTAGTGAAGAGTATTAACCCGTTGCCACCGCTACCAATGTTGCCCTGAAATATATTTGATAAATTTCATTGTCTCAGTTTATTGTTAATATACCAAACAAAGCAGAGTTGACTTGATACCGGGCTTGTGGAGCGGTTCGGCCGCGGTGGTTGGTTAATGTGCTAAGGGGTAGGAAAAGTTTCAGGTAAGCGTCTTCTCTGAAACGTGAGCGGCCTGTGTAAGCGCGACGAGGCAGCGCGCTGTTCACACCGAGATAAACAGAAACACTGGTATATGTTGTCAAGTTTTGTTCATACTGTCATATGCTATTATAATCGTCCTACTACATATCCGCGTTTAAATTAAATTTTCTTTTTAATTAAATAGCAATTGTGTGTTTGAATTGATGGTTCAATGTTAATATGAAAAGGTACTTGATGGGGATGCACTTAATTTCCACTCAGTGTAGCAATTCAAGAGGCATTCAATTTCATTATGATTAAAGCAATTATAGGAACTACATATTTATGGATATCTCGTATAAACATATTTAAATAACAATTATTTAACTCGGAATATAATTTAATCTTAAAATAAAATTTCATATCGTATTTTTAGTGATAAAAATTACTTATGACTTGTGCTTAATATTCAAGTTATCCGAGTACCGAAATCAAAGCGCAAACGTGACGAAAAAATCAAAGAACTACGAAGCTTTCGTATATTACCTACGCGGCGCAACTCCCAGTCATGGGACCTGCTGAAGATGAAAATATAATAATAGAGGCGCATCAAACGTGATGTTATTAAGGGGTTCCGTGACCGGCGTCGCGATGGCGGCGCGGGCGGGCGGCGCCGGGCGGCGCGCACGCACCACGCGTGCATCGAATACCTAACCTATTCACATGCAAAATCAACTGCCTGCCAAATTCCATGTGACATTCCGCAACTAAAGCACCCCATAAATCCACCCGACAGGTATCGCGCCGAGTGTGAAGTTTCGGTTTCGTGAACCTAATATTGAATATATTAAGTGCTTAGATCGTCTCGTTTTTACACCGCCAATAGCACACACAATTAGTATGTATATGGTACATACAGCTTTTTTTAGTACATTTATTAAATATATTATTTTTTGTTTTATATATTTAACAAGAGTGTTACATATTATATACATATTTCCTGCACAGTGGGTAATTGGTAAGTTGATAAAAATAACAGCAGTCCTAAATAAACGATCATCTGTCGGTCTTACCTAGCCAACACTAAGAATATGTGTTCATATTGACGTAAGTAAGTTAAGTATATCCTTTAAAAGTATTAATGTAATAGTAACCACATCTTTCTAATTAGGAAATAAGAGCACAAATAAACACGTCGATCAATATAAACATGTCAAAATTTTCGCACTCAATACCCAGTTCATTTGATCGCTAAAGTTTCTTCAGTTGTCCGTAAAGAGAAAAATACTTTTATTTGTTGTAGAAAGCTACGGCCGTCGGCGCCTAATCAAGGAGTTGGCCGGGACTCGCGCCGCTAACGAACAGGTGTACCTATAAATACTTTCCGGGGCGATTGCTCCAGGCTTTAATCAGCGCCGCGGCACAATTTTACCGCTCTTCATTGACTCCCAACTGACCCGCCGGCGCCGATTGGAAACCTACACACCGGGAAAATGCTACCGAAGAAATTCCACGTCCATTTTCAAAATCTCTACGACGCGACTCCGCAACAAGAATTATGTAAAAATGTTTAATCCCCGGACATAATCACCGGCAACGCAATGTTTCGATTACTATACCCAGTAATGACATTTATTGGTTGAGAAATTTAAAGCAAAAAAAAAATGTTATTCTACTAAATATTTATTGTTATGTTAAATTAAATTCACGAACACGTTCCTGTGGTATGGTACATATACTTAAGCTGAAGCTGATAGGCTTTGAACGTTACAAGTAAATAAAGCTTACACTTGAGGTGTGGTGTGAAATTTGGATACGTTGAATATGATTCTGTAGAACGTGAAAGGTTTACAAACACGGTACTGATTAAGACCGAAACTAAATAATAAACGAACGGAACTATTCCCCGCACGTCGCAAGCGCACGCGTTTTGAGCCAAACTTTGACTGGATCGTATTAAAAATAAATGTCATGTGCAGACGGCTAGGGTTGTACCATCAGTTGTGTTGAAGTCTATTATTTGTCTGTTTAAGGCACTGTGCCATCCCTATTTTGAGGATTCTGCTGCATGGGAAAATGTTGTTATTACCTCATTATTCTTATTATAGTGTGGGTGGCTTTAATTTAGTTGTATAACACACTGATGGGACTAATGTTATTATTATATCTACAATGACAAAGCTTAGAATCATTTTCCGCTAATTTATTAATTCGAAACGAATGAAAAACCTGCTCTCTCATGCTCTGCTGTTCATTATAAGTTTTAAAACATTAATATAGAATGCCTATATATATATACATTCCCATGGAGCAGAAATCACGTGACAACTTAAAATAATGTTAATATTGTAAGTAAATACTTGTTCACATGTAAATGATAATTATTTTTGGTATATTAATTTGAAAATAAAGATCTTTATATATTTATGGTGACAGTTTTATAATTTATGTGATTCGTTTCGGAATTAATTATGACTTAGAAGACACTATTAATTTAGGGATATACTAGATAGCGTAACGCTGAGTTGATTATTTAGTATTATCGACAGAAAACTTCAATTTATATAATGATCAATGAGATCCTCATACACAATTGTGATTTATTACACCCTTTTCTTTTCTTAATCTATGTATTTTGGTTAACCGGAAACTTGAGATATGGTTAATAAAATCGATTTGTGTGTTAGATCGATTTATTAACTGATAATAATCAATGTCATGCACATGCAATTGTATAAAATCGTTTATAAAATCTACATGATCGAATATGCAAGGCTTATTCCAATTGCAAGGAGTACAGTTATCAAGTTTTTCGTATGCACACACACACACACATGCACACAGACAGCCCTTAACCAACTAAAAGCGACATACCTACTTACATACTTCCGCTTTTCAATACAGTGCGGAGTCGGTCGCCGTTAATTGGATGCGCGCAGCTCCGCGCGGCTCATCGTCGCGACTCCGCCGGAAAACGACAACCTCTACACTTGCTGCTAATTAAAACTTCCAATTGCTGTTGCCACTACTTGTCTTCAATTTACCAATGACATTTTGTCCCTGTGCCAATGCTTTTAAATTTAATAGAAATGTACGTATGTATGTACGAGTATTTAGGTTTAACGGGAAGAAATTTTGTTATATAAATATAGTCCTTTCTAGATTTATAGTTATAATGTATGTATAATAGAAAACATATTTTTTTTACTCACAAATAAAATATCTTAAAGTTATGTTATAGGCTATACCATTAAAAGTATTAATAGCGTATAGCGATATAATCACTACATAGTATAAAACAAAGTCGCCTCCCCCGTCTGTAAGTCTGTATCCTTAGATCTTTAAAGTTACGCAACAGATTCCGATGTTTTTTTAAAATAGATAGAGTGATTCAAGAGGAAGGTTTACATGAATAATAACATCCATTAAATAGTAGTGGCTTTTGAGGTTTCTTACGAGTATATGATGTCGTAAATAATTACATTTTTCCGCTAAGCCCTGCGAGATTTACGAGTGAAAAGTAAGTATAGGATAGTATATAAAATATAGTATATGAGTTTAGATATTTCAAAGATAGCAGGAAATCTTTACTGTATATGGAAAGGGGTTTTACTGCGAATTTAACGCGTGCCAACCCACTGGCAAGAACTAGTTATGTATATTTAAAAATTTATTTATGTTAAATTTATGTATGTAAATTTATCTTAATAAATAACGAATTCTGTAATGACAAGTCATCCTTGGGATGTAAAATTTCTTTAAACTTGCTTGTAAAAAATGATAAAACACGTTGGACATATTAAAAAGTATTACGCCTGCTGATAAAATGTTGTGGTCTTAAGTAATGATAACAGAAAAGGGGCAGCATGTTGTCTCACTACAGTAAATTTGTAAGTGTCGGTATGGTGATGATTCAGTATGTTTGGACTATCTATTATGAAACAGGTCTTGTTTAAAGAAACGCCATACAATTTTCATCTTATATTAATATAACCTGACCAGTAGACTAGTTACTGAAAGTATCATATGTAAAGAATACTAATAAATCAGCCGTAGCAATACTAAAGTTAAGAAGTAAATTAATATAAACCAATCCAACGTGCATTTGTATTCAGAGAGTAAGTTCATATAGCGGGAAAACGAAGGATTTTAATGAAAGCCTGCTATCTTGGGATAAATATGGAGCTGTAAATACCACTTTCAACTTGGATCGTTTCTTCATGTTGCATTTTACGTACGTACGTATATATTGATCATCAGCATTTCCAGTTCATTGTTCGATGTCGACCTCCAGTGATGAACGCCATAGGCGTATTCAGCTTGCCTCATACAGGATCTGCTGTAGCCTTTCATACGGAAACATTACGCCGTTGTCTCCGCTCCAGAACTCGTTTACGAATATCTCTTCTTCCGCAGATGTGGCCAATGAAACAAACAAGAGAGGAGCTTTACTAATATAGTGACTTTATCTTAAACATTTCTTTTGAAATAAAAGAGTACAAAATAAATTAATTTCATCATCATCTATCTCCCTGCCCTTTTTCCATTTTATATGAGGTCTGTAATTATCTATAAGCCGTCATATCTAGTCAGATAAGTGAAGTCCCACTCCCTTGTTAAACGTACCATCTCTCACACGGCCCATCCAGACCTTCTTCGGTATTCCTCTATCCTTGTAACCATCCATATTCGTTATATGTATTTCAACGTTCCGCATTCCATGCCAAGCTAATTAAATAAATTAATTTTCAATTAAAAGACAAATAATTTAAAGTAACCAGCAATACAAAAAAAATTTTTTTTTATATAATACAATTCCAGAAGTCACGTTATCAACTCTATCCGATTCCCTCTCAGACCGCCACTTGCGCCCGCAGCAGTCGCAACAGCTGCTCCCTTAGTACTCCTTCTGCGGCGGACCGCCTCCACTCCTTAATTATTTGCTCTGCCCCTCTTTCATTACAAATTGGCAATCATTTTCGCGAAGTGAAAGTTAATTTCTCAATAATATCTGTTTAAGATAAATGCGTCGATTTCTCTGTGGCAAAGGATTCATTTGTGAACTAGTTGCATTTTATTTCGTCATCTGTTTTAGTAAGATTATTAGACGTTCCTTTCCACTGGAGGTTATTTACTGTTTACAGGGAGTTTTATGGTTATTAATCATGACAATGTTAAGTAACTCATAATTTAAGGACAAAAACGAAATATTTGAAGCCACTAACTTTAATGATTTATGTAATTATCTGTTACCTAGTAATGACGACAGGAATTTACCGCAAAACGTAAACAACGATTCATTTTAATGGCGCGTCGGTTTTGAAGTACCTTTCTTCAATTTCTTCATACACATCGCTGGCGAAATGCCTACGCCTAAAAAGTATAAGCGCTCTATAATAAATAAATGGTAAGTTAAACAGTTGAACAATTGAATAATAGTATATTGTAATGATGTTACAACACGGGGAACACGTACGATTTCCTTTGTAACGCCATATTGCGTTTTGATAGCTGCAGTCCGCGTCCCATTAAATTACTCTGTTTGTTTAGGACCTCGCCTCACACACCATTCCGCCAGGTAACAGATTTTACTGTTTTAAATATTCAGTAACTTTAGCGGGATACATTTATGACAACAAACATTTAAGCTTTTTATCTCCCTTCGAAAATTCTGTGTACTATATACTCGGTCGCGGTGCTATTATCAAACAATTTTGTTATTTATCGTTGTTTGCTTCGAAACATTTAGACAAAGCTTGTCGGCTTGTATTCGAGAAGGATCGCCGTACAAACAAAACAAAGTGAAATAAAAATGCAGAGTTGATCTTTATGTAATTCTATAGTCTGTGTTGATACGGCTATCCTGTTGTGAATAACAACTTCTGATGCTTTCGCTTGGCCGATGTTTATATATTTAAATATTTATTCCGTGAGATTTCATATAAATATTCGTATATTTATATTGACATTTAATATTAATGTATATTAAACCTAAAATTTATATTGCAAATGAATAAACTGAATGGTAAGCGTTGAGTATATTTATTTAAGACTGTAGTAATGATTTTTGATTTTCATTAGTCAGATCGGTATTAGCAATAACGTATTTAAATTATTTGTTATGAAGCTATAGTTTTTGTAGCTTATAAATATATACGAATTCGAACTTAAAAAATAAATAAAATAAATAACCGTCACGCGAGCTCCCTAGCGGGGTAGCCAAAGAGCGGCAGCGGACAAAGACATTGGTGTTAAGAATAAAATCATATTCTGGCTCACAACAAAGTGCATGCCCATACTCAGAGTCGAAGGAAATTTTCATTGCAAATTCTGTGATCGTGCGTCACACAGAGGGAGACTACACAAACAGTAACGTTATGGATGTCAAACTTAAACGAACCGAAATCGACCTCGTGCCTGAACCGACCCATCTATGATGTCACAGGGCTGTCCTGGAAGCGAAGTAACATAACAATCCATATTTGCGCGCGAAATATCAGTAAAAAGAACTGTATATATTAATCCAATTTATATCAGTACCGCCTTTTATCTAATTTGCGTTCAGAATTAAAATCGAAGAACATAAAGTAACTTTTATCTTGCTACGGTCCTCTTGGCAACATTCCAAAAATTACAACTTCTCTTATTTTACAAGTGAGAATAAAAATTTTCGGTCCGGCGCCACCCCTGCGTATTGCCCTCCAGTCTCGAGTGTGCCGTAACGAAGCACACAGAACACGTGTGTTCTCGCTGAGGAACTGTTGATCCATGCTTAGCTTACGGAAACTCCAAGATTTTTCAAAAGGCAAAACGTGAATATAGTGCGCGAAGAGGAAATTTTTGTCCTTGAGGTTTTAGCACATATTGGAACACTTTTAGCGAACTGCAGCACTCGGTTTATGATACCAGAAATTTGCCGCACCTTGTTATTCCAGGCGATTGTATCACTGGATATTTTTTACAAATAAACTATGTTTTATACATATACCCGTACAAGTAGCTCCTGAGTTTAAATCGTGGCATGCACCTCCGACAAAATATCCATGCTCTGGTTAAATATTACATACCGTTACGGTGAAGGAAGTATCGTGACCACACCTTTAAGTTCTTTCAATGTCACTATTGTTACGAAGCCTAACAAGCCTAACAACACACTTGATCAGTGTAGTGGACAATGGCCTTCAGTTCTCTCTTTGCGTGGCGACACCTGTGTGAACAGTTACATAGTAAAAGGCTTTAATATGATGATAATATTCATGATGATATAAACCTACATGCCTATTAATTTCAAGCTTCGTGAGCAACCGATAACATAATACGGCCAAGGTATCGAAACACAATAGATACGTGACTGAAGGCAATATTCTGATCATGTTTTCAATTACCAACTGTAACGTCGTGTTCATCTTCCGAAGCTGTCTCTCGTAGTTACATACGCCGCAATAACATTCGATATATATCAAGTAGATTACATAACTGTAACAAACCAAATTATGTGTTGAGTAACACCACGAAATACTATCGCATCGGCACTCACCAATGTCGAACATAATGGATATAAATGCCTTTCGATTGATATTAATTGTACGATCTCTATCTGTATTCTGGACAACAAAACCGATAGAATACGAACAGCGTGTAAAACAGTTATAAGACAAGATGTCGAATTCTCTGTTTTAGTTTGCAGCTTATAATTATCCCACTGGTGGACCACTTCCATTCAAGAAACTAAGCCTGTTTATTTTAATTTTACTAGATCGCGTTGCTTTACTGTAGATTGGCGAAGTGTAATTGTGACTAACACTTTCGGCACTTTATAACACGCCTAATCACCTCGTACTGGGATGTTCGACTATTTGATAATGATAACAATAGATACCGATTTCTGAAGTGAACAGGTGAAACTCTCGTAAAAATGGTTAATAGCAGTAACCACAGATGCATAAATGCTTCGTTTATCTTCGTTGACTTTGCATAAATATTTCGTGAATCTATTATACTAATAATATTATTACTTATTAACCGTAATATTGCAATCTACAAAGCGTCTCCCTCACAAAGTGTAGCGCTAAATTGGCACCTGATATTTCAGGTAGCGGTTAGTGGAAGTTAGACACGGCGCACTGATGAAGTTATCGAGGCGATGAGAAATTACCGATCGCTACTTCGAGTGGTATCACTATGCAAATGCTCGCGCTCCTATTTTCTCTGGGCCGGCTGTTGCGGCGGAGGGTCCCGTGTCGACTTGATCACGGGGAGGCAGCGAGGGGGATGCTGCATGCCGGATGTTCCGCTGTCGTCGCAGGAAATTGAGAGCGCTGCATAAATCCTCATCCTACAAACCGAATTTGATTCGCCCTAATCCGGATATTGATACGAAACAAACACCGTCGACAGATGTTTTAATGATCTCAACCCGGATGTTGGTATGTCGTTTGCAGACCGCATTTTCGATTTGAGGATCTTTAATTCCATTTCCTTGCGAAAATATAATATAAGGCGTCCTTGTGCGAACCGCACGACGCCTTGTCGAACGCCAGTGGTGTGAAATATTGTCGAGAAAATTGAATACGTGAAGGTATTCACACTTACTTTGGCCCTTTGGCGGTTACACTAAAAGCTTTCGTTACAGATACCTCACATAGGGTGTAGTGACATGCGAAGAAAAATATAATAAAAATCTTTTCAGCGAGATTGAAATTCGAGCGTCAAGATATGCCATAGAGTCGCAAGTTTTGTGAAATATTCTCATTTATATTTTGAAAACGTTGGTGAAGTCCGTAGAGCATTTTATTTCAATAATAACACATTCACAAAGCCTCGCGGCTTTGAGGCAATATTTTGTGTAGGTAGCAATCAAGAATTTTGTCACTTCTTTGATTATTTGAAGAGGAAGCGTGATTTGATCACATATTCCAATATGAAAATTGCTTAACGTCTCTTCCCACCTGTTCTCTGTGATTAAAGTGCGTTTCTCGCAAACACTCGGCCGAAAGAAGGCGTCTTGACGGCAAATGTAAATGTTGGCCCGGGAAAACATTTTGCGGTAAGCCAAAGAATATTTACACATCAGCTTTAGTTTTCGTGATTTTTATACGTTCTGCAAACATCTGCACTCACAGGTTAAAAAGTTATTAGACAGATTCAAGCAAATAAATATAAATTTTGCATATATTCTACTTCATTAGCTAACGTGTACTTGTCATATATTCTTTACTTTCAAAGTTGCCTTTTAAATGTTGTTAACGTAGATCTGATGCTGACTCTTAAGGAGTATCTTGAATCATAATGTGGACTAATCATAACTGGAGTTGGTTATATGGTGAATACTTAATCCTGACTATAAATGAAAACGTAGTATCCGTACTGGGCATTAAGTGTTTTGCAATGTTAAAACAGTCTAACAAGTCCAAATGATTTTATCGACACGGAATAGAACTAGGTGCGCGGAGGGGTACATTAAATTCAATAACACGAGTTACGGACTTCGACGCTCGCTCCGACCGTCCTCAAATAAGTAAAGAAGAAAACTTTTGAAAAACTCCGTTCAACTTGTGCTGTGTTGTATGTATAAATATTTGCAAGGCAAACTGGAATAAGTATGTTGTGTCACTGGAACCTCAATCCGACGTACCTACTCGCATCTACGCGATGCATCTACGATATCATGAACAAGAGACGCATCCGGAAAACTTTGTATGCGATATTTATACGGAACGTTATTTTGCTTGTGTTGTGCAAATACTTTCAGTAGTAAGGAAATAAATAATTGCCGTTAATAATTATTATTATTTGTCGAATAGTAACACTTGCAGATATTAAAAATAAACAGCTTTTTGCATTGCTCATCAAATTCACCTTAAACTAAAATTATATTATCCGAGCGGAAAGCATTTGGTTTCATTACGTAATATCTAATAGTAAATTGCAAATGTGTCTGTATGTGGAAGGGTAAATTAGGCAGTCAGACCCAGTTTATAGATTGAATTTGTAAAGTTATTGGAAGTGTTTTGGGCAGATCAAAGAACCTGCTACTTGTTTTCTACTAAATTTGTATCGTTAAGCAGGAATTCTATTCCTACCTATTCGAAGAGCTTGTACCTTGCTTTTAATGTAAGGGTAATATGCAATCTTTTAAATTGCTTGTTACATCTAAAATTAACTACGGATTCTGTCTTTCACTCTAAAGAAAGTGTATAGGTATCCATTATATTCATACAAATGTATGAAATGCTCTGTTATCACAAACTATCCACCTAAAAAATACCACACTTTGATATATAGTTATTTAAAATATATTCTATCCCACTACTAACGGTGAAAACAAAATAATATAAATTAAGAAGTACAAAAAGTTTTCACTATGAGTTTTAACTACGATTCGTCAAAAATATCCAAATGATTTATTTATCTATATTCAAGTCACTAATATAGTACTAACAAATTAACACCCTAACCATAATTAAGGCTATGAGTGAAGTAAATAAATACAAATACGTGTAAATCTATTAAGAAACATTTCACTATCCAATACTAAACTTTGTAGTAATAACTATTCTAATTTGTGCACGTTTAATAAACTTCTAGCCAAGACTCACCATATCGTAAACAGGCCATGAATCAGATCTGTTATTAAAAGTGCATTAGTATTTATAATTTAAGAACAATTTCTATTTTGATTCAACATATATTAGATATATTCAATATATATATAATATATATTAATATTATAAGAATGTAGTTTATTTTTAGCTAATATTAAAATAATCTAAAGTCAACATCAGACAATTATAACAATGTACAAAGTGGCGAAATGTGCAATTTGATCTATAAGAGCACGCGCACTTGTACCGCTCAGCCATCGGAGGAAGTTCCGAGTGCCGCTACGGCCCCGGTGAAGGCTACGTCGTAGCACTCCGTACATTATTATTCGCGGCGGTCGAGCAGCTTACTTGCTAGAAGTGTTAGGACATTTTCAACTTGCTACAACTCGCTTTTAGTGCCGATGATTCAACTGCCATTTGTTCACGAGTTCACTCTCTAATTTCGCCCCGCGTGTGAACTGTCTCTTCGCTTGTAGTACACTACAACTTTACAATTGAACTTTAATTAAATTAGAGTTAGTTACTACGTTCTGTGTTGCGTTATATGTATAGCGAAATATCATTTGTATTTGAGATGAGTATACGGCTTTGTTAAGAACAATTGTATTTTAGCTAGAGAGTAAAACATGTTTAAACATGTTAATAATTGCTTATTCTATTCTCATCGTTGTTTTTATTATTACGTAATCTAATAAATGGGCAAGAATCCTAGCCTAGCTTTAATGGACTACACTACATGGTTTATTTATTCAGTCCAGGAATTACAAAATAATGTAACAAATATAATAATAAGACAGAAATTCCTTTTTTCAATATATTTGAGATATTGGAAACTACATCCTTGGCAGAGTTGTTATAGCGGTTACATAAATTCATACTTTTATCCGTGCATTTGTCATTCTCGAAAAAGATTCAAAGCATTCATTAAATCTCCGTAACATCTAAAATAGTAAGAAGAATTTTCCTATTATTATTTTTCATATTACGAGAGTCGGTTTATTATTATTCCTCTAACAATACGCTTACATTCATGCGAAGAGACAGGCGAACTGCAGAGTTGATTCGGCGGAACTACTACGAGCTGCCTGCACGAACGTCTCACCATAACTTTACAAGTAAGTAGATTGTTGTTTAGACGATGTGAATATATGTAGTTGAAGCACCGAAAATGCAATAATTCGGTACAAGTAAATAACTTCGTTCATGACATTTGAAAGATTGTTCGTAATAAGTTACTTAAGTAAATAACTGAAAATACTAATGTGGTAATAACGAAGGATGTTATGTCCATAATAAAATTGTACTTTATTTTATAGACGTTTCATAGTTTCACACATTTACTGTAGTAAATTAATTTGTAATAATCCGACAGCAATGTGTATAATGGTATGAAATAGCTTACATTTATTATAGGGCCTGTATTATTTTTACACTATTCATGTAATTTTGATCTGATTTCCTATAATAAGTGAAGTAAATTTAGTGTTCGGCAAATTTAATGAACAAAGCGATCCATGTATCAGAAGTTAGAAGTTTTAATGGGAATAGAGCTTAACTCCATATACATCGCCCGGCTAGTAATTAAACTATTACCTAAATTTATAATAACACGCAATGTATAATATACTCGTCAGAATCTCGTCAGTGAATCGCGCTTGGGAGGATGCAACGCTGACGCCTCTCATCAAGCAATCATTATGGCCGCGCCATGTTTTTAAAACGGCTTCGAATGGCGCATGGCCCCTGATTCAAATTAATCCCCTACTACAATATCGTTTCGTAAAATTAGTAGAATTTTCGTCGAAAAAAATACTTTATTGTAATAAAAAAAACAAAAATGGCGCGAGCAACTGAGTAGCCCGGCTACATTAATTATTCTTCCCTCCACCTCTATGGTAAATCGTGACTTCCGTCGTGATTTCGCATATAATTTTCTGCTCAATGGACGCTGCGTTTACCGACCTGTCATAGTAGGAAAAAGATTGTCGTCCTTTCTGAGTTACTGTTTTAAATTATGATGAACTGGAATAAAAATCAATACATAATCAATATAAGTCATATGTACATATGGACGTTGTATATTGAATGAGTGAAATCTTGTATCAATCA
>DVPR01000413.1:0-14137 GCA_018239345.1 Oxynetra stangelandi
CGAACAATAACGCACGAATCAGCATTTTTGTAATAATTTTTTACACAGAACGCACGCTGTTCACCCGTGAAGCGCTTCATTGCGACTAAATTTCCGAGGCCCGAGTTACAGATCCCCACTTCCCGCGCTCCTCTCCCCTCCCCCGTTCCAACCCTATGGCGATTTCAAATTCGCAAAACTCCGAGGCCCACCCGTTATAATAACATTAATCGAAGTTGTAGGAAAAGCATCATCCCATCCTAAAGCAGAGTGCTGAAGTAATCTCCGGGTCTCAGTAATAGTCGTATCCAACAGCGAAATAGGCCGTACGTATCATTAAGTATACTCCGAGGTCACGATGAACGTTTTGATATCCAATAGACACATGAAATCTGGGGATGGCCCGCTACAACTTTATGCAAATGCAGAATAGGACGTATCGCTCTCAGATAATGATGTATTATGCATGAAGAATGAAAGCGTTAAGGCTAAAGCGTCTATAGAAGTATGCGTTATTGATTGGACACAGGTGCTTGATTGTAGTTGAGAAGTACCTAATTTTGTAAAACCGCCTTAGTAGCTTCACAAATATTGCAAATCAAAATACTACCAAACAAATACATTTTAGTAAGAAAAACAACTCTTGTGTGTACTTACGTTCACATATAAGAAGTTATGGTTCTGTGGCGTAACAAAGCAACAGTAGCTAGTTTTTATCCTGTTGGTATGTCACAACTTTTTTGTGTCTAACAAATGATATGGAATGGTACATAAATTAATAAAACAGTGCAATTATAATAATTAATAATGGATACGAATAAAAATAATATATACCGATAATTAACATCAAATCTAAATATAAATTAAAAAGATTTTGAAGATAAAATTCACTTTTATCAATTTTTTACATTGACCTATAATTCATTATTATCGACAAAGTTCATCGTGTCGTTTTTTGGCTGTCGGTGTGCGCGCGCATACTAAAAATCTACTCTTATAAACTTTCCCTAACGCCCCAAAAGAATATAACTTCAGTAATTGTTTCAGTAATATCACTGAAGTATGTAACAGTGCCATGGTATTAGAAAACGCTGCTAGGCCAATGTCTTGAAATATTTTCTACGAAATGTAAAATATAAGACGCTCATAAATTGTCTTTATTTATAAATGTTTAGAATTGGTCTCTAATTAAAAGCTTTGTTTTAACAATCAATTATTCCCATAGGAAAGGTTCACTACTCAAACGAGGGTACGATTTTACTGTTTTAAATAACCGATAGATTTGAATCGGTCGATCGTAAAGTAAGAGAGTAGATTGCGGAGTCGATAAGTAGTTTACCGAGGTTCGTACTCGTAAATTGTGGCGATATAACTTACCTAACCAACCGAGCCCAATGATTATTCTTGATATTTCAAGAAATGTTACAATCTGTAATTGATTCATTAGATAATTGGTAACAGGGTTTTTTTTTACTTTTCTACATCTCGTAAGGCCTTTATATGTATTTGTGAGTAACTTATAATTACGTATGTACATGCCAGTACGTATGTACCTACATGTTAGATTAATTTCATTATTTTAACTGACTGTTTAATTGTTACCCAACAATATGTTTTCCTCGGATATAAATACGTTTCATGATATTATCTCTTTACAAACAATAGAATGGGTTATAGTATGCCAAAAACTTTATTATCACTTACATCTTTATTATCACGTGTAAAATTGATTACATGTTACATTCTTTGAAGATTTTTTAGTATCGTTAAAGATAAAATAACCCCATAATATACCGCTTTATAAATCCTTTCTAGAACTTTAAATGTTCAACGATAATGATCTTATTATCTTAACATGTCAAATATTTAATAGCACTCTGTATATGAGTATGATATATATATATACAGTCTGAAGTCGCATCCAGTAAAAAAAATCGCTTCACATCTAACTATCGTTGTATCAGATCTCCCAAAGCAATTAACTGCATATAAATAGGTTAGTGAGAATGTCAGACTTGCATTTGATTTATACAACTCCTGAGGATATTCTGAGGCCATTCCCATTATGTAAACCTAGTCCGAAATTGAGACATGCAAAGGTTGCACCCTGTGTACACTGAAGTACCGATAGCTTCTAGCTTATTTACCACATTGTATAACATTATTATCAATTGTATAGTACCATAATATTTTCAGAATCTTAAATCCCACTGAAGTGTATTGTAAATACTGGAGTATTATGTTTTAGTATGAATCGATTTAACAATGTGAAGTAATTAATTAGTACCCATTAATTTTATAAAATAATTAAATTTAAAAAGCGATATTTGCTTTATGTACACTCAACGCTGAACACTGTTGAGGCAGCTGGGGATTTGTATCATTAACAGTAACATGCTTCACTACCCGCGTGTATCCAACAGGATACACACGGTTTGCGAGCGACATTTCTAGAAATTATAGTGAGTGCGTTCTGAAAAAGTGACAATTTTAATCTTCTGTTACACAAATAATATTGCAAATAAATTATGCTAGTAATCACACGATTTGTTACAGATTAAAACTTTACATTGAAACTTAGAGTATTATATTTCGGTTATTACGTTTTATAAAATAAAAAAATAATGATTGTTACAAGCTTAATTTTAAAATGACAAATAGTATTATATGTAGCGTTTATAAATACTTACTAATTTAACATAACAAAACCATTCAAGTATACTGAGATTACGCTGTTGTGAATGAGGTAAGTGATTAGAAGAATTTATACGGACGCAAAAGTTCATATGTGAAGAAGTTTATTTATCCGAGCATGGGTATAGGATTTCGCTATATAAATCTTCATCAGGGAGCTGACACCTTTACAAAGATACTACCACATAAAAAGCGACCCGACCCGAAAAAGGATCACAACTCCAACAGCTCATAAGGTTAAAATGACTCTATATTAATGTAGGGCTCTATGAACTTTTGTTGTAACAAGAAATTCCATTATTATTTATTACTCGTTGTAAATAATCATGCACCTCATACTGATTTTTTAAACATTCTTACTCTCTTAGATATACAGAGTTGTAAAGTGCTATCTATAGCATATTATCTGTGCTCAGTTCATATTCATTCATTCATTATCATAAATTTCTATATATAGCATATTAGTTTTGTCTGTGCCCAAAACTTTGCTTCTCACGATGTTGTGGCGTAAGTTGTGGCGTAATACTTGAAAGCAATGTTGAAAGCGGCCAATGGTACACCTTGTTAGTGCACCGACGACTTCTATAGATATTATCAGGAACCTGAAAATACAAAAATGCTACCAGTTGTTAGCAATCGAAAATTTAACAGAACCCGATTTTGCTTTAACACTGTCTATTAACTTTTTTTAATATAATCATTTACGACTTATAACGTACACTTATAGCAACAAAGCCGATTTAATATTTTCTTGTCGTTGAATTATGAAATTTAGTGACAATTCACCGAAACTAAGAAAGGTATAACTAATAACGTATAGCAATCAAATGAGGGGGCTTTACTGCATTTTTAAGTCAACGTAATCATATAATATAGACCATAACTACACGGGGCGAATACCGGCCGCAGTTAATCTCGTGAAACACATAACATTACTTACACATGGATACAATGCTTCCGCGATAAATCCTCCTCAACAACGCTACCTTTGTAAAGGTACAACACATAAAATAGATGATCTGGCTCACATTTCAGGTCGCCACGGTATCTAAGAGATTACATTTAAAAGAGAATAGAGAAGTGAACTTTAATTATTAAAGCCAGGCACTTCTATAACTCAAACCGTCAGCTGATTATTTTTAGATGCAGAAAAGGAATTTGTTTGTTTCTTTGTTGTCAGATATCTAAATGTTCTCTGTGTGCAAGCATCACGTGTTGCTCCAACAGAGTCGAGTTTACACCGCGCTTTTGCAAAACAGGCTTTTGTACAGTTGTAATAATAACGGACAAGTAGGTACAGATCAAAAATAAACGTAGTGAAAGAAATGTGAATAGCAATTTTCAAACTGAAGCCCCGTTTTGAGAAGCTACGCTCAGAAAAGCACGCTCATGCTTCTCATTAACACCTAAGGAACACTTAAATATCTCTATTCATTTTTATGCTTTTGTTTTGTGCTTATTATAAGTAGGAGGGACGGATGGGGCGGCGTCGTAAAAAATTGCAAGTTGGCAAGGAGGTCACAGTAGAAATAAGCCCAGAATTTGGGAAGCCCTGGTCTAGACGATACGCATACAATTACGCGGCCATCAGTCCCCCTTAAGTCCCATGAGTTACTCTATCTATGTGATCGCCATATATCAGTATATACACCAACAGAACGAAACAGAACTCAACGAATTATAAGAAAACGGAACATCAGTATTCAGGAACAAACATCGGTGAAGTATAACTAATATTGAATTGATTTAAATATATTTCACATTTCACTGGCGTCCATTTTATCGGGCAACGTCGATCTGTCTGAATAATATTCTACCAATGCTGATTCGTAACGACAGTGACTAGTAATCAAGGATGATATTAAAAGGTTTTCGTCGCTCTAAAAGCCTCAGTTTCAGTTTTTCACGCACACCGATAGCTTAAAATGCAGTACGCAGTAGAACGCACATCGCAAAAAAAAATACAATTGTAGGGAGTATAATTGTCTAGGATAAGCCGGTACGCTAATGATAATGTTAGATTCAGAATGTGTGAATTGTAATATACATATAATATGATAATGATATAGGAAAACATTCGAAATCTAAGCAAATATACATATAAAAGGGTTTCTTTAGCGGAGATCAATTATTTATTAAAGCTATTTGAAACGGATTACGTGCAATGAAGTTGGACTCTCGCATGTGGCCGCAATAAAGCAAAGTTCAGCCCACACCGGGCCCACGTCCGAACTATGAATTTTATTTATGTATATAGACCCGTTATAGTACCTACACGGGAGTGTAAAATGTTTCGAAACTGGTTTTTTTACTACCGACCTGTATATGTCACGTTGTTAGAAGTTAGCGTTGCTCTGCGGTTAAAAAAATCGATAGAATCAACACCGCGCCCATCCGATGCCCACGAGTTAATGGTATTCAATTTTATTCATATTATTTTGAGTTCAATAAGTTCATCACGTTATTAATGTCCTACGCTAGGTTTTTTTCAATATGTAAGAGTAACGGACAAACATAAATCCAAGTACATTAACACTCAGATCGAGGGCACTTTAAATTTGCCATTAGATGCCTTTATTTGGACTTCTGATCCCTAAGGAATCAAACATAAAACTGTATTTCAGACATCAAAGATCGTCGTCCTAGATGTTTCGTCACATAATTTGAACTGGTCGAATCTCATTACAACGAAATAGATCTATTGCCCCATGATCTGTGACTCGGAAAAACACACTTATAGTGAAATAGCAATAACAGTCACATATCCAATAAAATATAATTTATATAATAATAGAAGTACCTATATAAATAAATAAATGTTTATTCAGTTCAATGACTGACCTATTTTGCTTTTGTTTATGATACAATAAGTATTCGCAAACGATGCACGACTGCGCCGCAACTTCCGCTTCCGAGAAAAACAAGAAAAGATAAGTTATTAATATCGATACCTGCGTTGACGGAATATGATAAATAAAGATACTTTGTATTGGAAAATAAAATTAAAGAACCGGCGAAATATTTTTTTTTTTTCGTCAACACAATTTTCCTTTTCAGTGATTTATTGGTCTGCAAAATAAGGGATTATTTACAGCATCAGAAACGCTTAGAAACTTAATAATAATGATTTATTGCCTTCCAAAACATGTACATAATTGAGAGCCTAAATACGATAGATTAATAACTGTAAACTAATTTAAAACGAAGTAAAATGAAACAAAGGCAATAGAAGGTGCCTCAGCCTAACACGGGTTGAGATGCCATGTAGCTTACCCCCATTATATATCCCACCCATTATAGACACCCCCATTATAGATCAACGTGTACCATGTACCAACATATGCAATAATGGTTAATAGCAGGTTAATTTATTTGTCTTCATTTTGAAATAACAAGTGTAACTAGCCTCGCTTTATCTTATTTCGAAAGGTTTAAATATCAAACTAATAAGATAATTAATATAACTATATAGAATATATAATTCTAGCAAACATGCTTTATTTTTTACACTAACGGTGGTAGTCTTTACTAGTCTTTAATAGTAGCCCATTGGCTCAGATTTTAGAAACTAGTTTTACTCCTAACTTGCGCTTCTGACTGAAAATGTATATGAGATTTCTAAAATAGGTCTCGCTATCGCATTAACGCAAATAATTGAAACTTCCTCCGGCCATCATTAACCAGCCACAAAATATACGTTTTCTAATATATACTACTTACATATTTTATAAATTTAAACTACCAACGATTAATGAGTTCAAATATACTTTTTTTACGTAATTGCTTATTTTTTATGGAATATTTTTATTACTTTTAAACTAACAAGAATAATGTAGGTTTTCCAACAAAAATGTTAAAAAAAGTCGTTCAACACTACTTTCGCGTAATTCTTCCACCGAACAAATTCTATTGTTCTCTTATCTATTAGATACTGAATATTTTTGCTCTCATCAATTACTCTCGAAGGATGTCCGCCTTAGATCTTTCGGTTCATATAAATTATTTTTTAATATCAAGAATACGCATTGTTCCGATATTCATTGGAATCTCTTTTGTTACATTGTTTGAACAGTTTCTTGGAAATTGTGAGATTATTAAATTAGATTATATCCAAAGCAATTCTTTCTAGCCTTGAAATGACAATAAATTTTGACATTTCAAGGTTTAGTGAGTAGCTGCCGGGGCACTCGAATAGGTAGATTTTAAATAATATCTATGTATTCAGCGCTCGTAGCTCCGAACATATTTTATGTATGAGCAAGTCGCATATTTAACCATAAATTGCAATATCTCTAAAGTGAAACCGCTTCGACCTTTCGATGGATTAGGGTAGCGGTGGCATCCATCTGATTCAATATGTACAAAATGCAAATGTATATATAGCATTTGTATATGACATAAATATAGCAAATTAATGTTCACGTTACTAACACTTTATATCAAATAAATGTGCATTTTAAAATTCATATTTCAAATATCACTGTTACTAGCAAACCCGATTCATTTGGACATTCAATTCAAAGCGTTTCTCACTCGCATCGAAATGATATAATATAATAACACTAAAATTATTATTACCTATAAACAGTATTTAGCTGCGCTTCTTGCGCCTTTAGTGGAATGGAAATATGACCGAAACACGTAAAATAATAACTGTCTGCAACGGCGCAATTGAATGTTTTAAAAAAGGATAAAGTTCTTCACGAGTTATACTTCGATAGCCAACAAACCAAGACACGTAAAATAATAACTGTCTGCAACGGCGCAATTGAATGTTTTTAAAAAGGATAAAGTTGTTCACGAGTTATACTTCGATAGCCAACAAACCAAGACCATTAATAAACGACCCAGTTTTCAACCTTACCATATGGTGCATTGCCGCACCTATGTCCAGTGTCCTTTGGCAAAGTCTAAGTCATTTTATAGATTTCTTATGCCAGTTATTTGACAAATATATTTATAAACAGATATCACTTTGTAAAGTACTTCAAACATGCTTAATAAATATCTAAAAATTACTTTAGTAATGGACGTCCAAATATAAGCTCTTAAAGTACGTGTCCATTTATGAAACAACTAATAGATTTATATACATGACCGTGTCAGAAAGTCGCTTTAACAGTCACATAGACTAGCCCTTTGCCAGATATAGAGGAGAATAGACGCCGCAGCGAAATTGAAAGCCGAAAAGTGAGTCTTAGTAATAAATTACAAAGCTCGAAAGTAACAAGGGATAAAATAACAAAACAGCAAAGCAACAAAAGGGTGAAGTAACAAAGCGGTAAAGTAACAAAACCTCTCCGACGTTTTTCGTGCGTTACAGTCAACGCTTTGCTCGGACGCCGCTCGAAGATAATATTGAATCAAAGCGCTTGGTTTAAATGAGGAATAAAATTGTGTCTACTCTTTATATTATTTTAACGATTGGTTTTTCGATGTTTATTGGAATTTTACTGTACGAAATTTATGTTATTATTGTACATAATGCTAGTTCGTTTTTACGTAGGTATTAATTTGATAATAAGAAGACATAAGAAATCATAAGAGTATAAATGTATGTATGTCACTTAATTAAAATATTAATTATCATGGTACCTATAGTACAGTTTATATAACATTATACCCTTACCTTTACAATAAATAAATAATTGTTTTTAAGTAATTAATATGAGCAACTGTGGGGATTTAGTGCATTTATATTCATGTTTTAAAATCGGAATCTTTTTGTTGTAGCATTTTGATCACACGATACATACAGGGTATCACTTGCGTTGCAATAGGCGGTTCAAGGGTGATTCTAACTTTTTATGTCTTTTACGTATGTACTTTTTATGTATGTTACGTTCGTATTTCATTCACAAATCTACGTGCTATTGATTTTATTAATATTCATTTTTATTTATTTTTTAGTTTTGTGTTGAATTTTTTTATTTCGTTGTTTTTGTCTGAATAATACTATTTTCTTTCTTTTTTTCTATTTCAACTAAACTCAAAAGTAGATTAAAGTGGAATTCCAGTGAACCGACTTTTTTTACAATAAAAGACCTAGACCGACAAAACGGATATCCGTCTCGGACAAATCCACTTTAAGCCATCAATGTGACGAATATATAATAGCCGAATTGTAAAATATATCGCCGTTTAAACCGAACAGATCAGAAATCACAAATTCAAAGGATTCATCTCGAACCATTGGTCTCTATTGAACATTTCATGCATACGCTAATATTTTCTATAGATACTTAGCCACTACGACCAAATAAGGAGTATTCACATATTGAAAATGAATAAGTATAAAGTTCGATTTATGTTTATTCAGCTATTTTTATACGTGGCCAACAAATAAGTGAAAAACATTTTTTATAAATTATTATTGACGTAAATTGTAATTTGATATGATAATTATGATTTTAATTTAATGTTTTTACAAAAAACATGAAAAGAAAACTTTTATAGTTTTATAATAGTGGAAACACAATCTTAGGCACAAATGTGGGATCACTACAGCTGCTAGGTTTTCTGCGCCTTTTTATATTTTTTGTACCGATATATCAAGACACCAGATGTTACAGAAACCAGTTGATTCACCTTGATCCTAAAGGCACATCTTTGACTTATTCCATGATGTAGATCCTACTTTGAACTAATAAAAATATACTAAGTGTACTATGTACCTATACATTTGTTGGGGTCAATCTCAGGTTAACTTGTAGCTCCAGTTCCAAGTTGTAATCACACTCGACAATCTCAAAGTAATTAGCGGTCGGCGTTGCTTAATAAACCCTGAAGTTCGAAGAGCATTCGAGATGTAGTGATAAAAACTTGTTTCTGCGGTTGCTTCGTTGCGTAGCTCTACTTCCTTTTCATATCGGTAACGGTTAGGATAAATAAAAGTAATAGAAATAAATCATAGATTTATTTATTTATTTACATTCACCATATACGTATTTACAAAACTTAGTGCCTGTGTATCTACAAACATTTTTTGTACAAAATATCTTTGTGATCGTATTTCACTTATGTGTACATCAAATATTTTGATTAATCGTGAACGAATTAGGATTTAGATGTCTCACCAAATGGAGACCAAACAATATTAGGTAGCATTGTGTGATAAGAGGAGCGGGTAGCGGAGCGGAGGACCGCGGCGCTCGTTCGTCGGACATAACGCTCGAAGCTACGACAACACGACGCCCGCTTGGATTTTCGCTCCTCGTGTCATCAGCCGCTGACACGCTACTGACTTCAGGTGGTACACAACTAGGTAATTTTACCTGTAAAAAAAAATACAATCACTACTAAGAAAACTATCCTGTTAGAATATTGTCTAAGAATGCAAATTATGAAGATATTTTCATTAAATTAACTTGAAATTATCATTAAAGAACCCGTACCGTACCGTAATAACACGTACGAGAAACTTTCATCAAACACAATAAAACAAGACATCAAAAGCATTTAGTGCCAATAATTGTTAATTAAGTAACTGTTATTGTATTCATAAATAACTTACAAAAATGTCACAGTAACATGACCATTCCAACTAGAATAAGTTGAACTACTAATGGCTGGCCTCGTTATAAAATATATTACACAATTGAATAACAACTCTCCACTTTGCTAGATTTTTTAACATTACCCAACAATGTTTCTCTTACCTGTGGCTGCGTAAAGTTATTTTCAGTGCAACGTCTCGCTTGGTGAGCGAGGCACGCCGCGTATGCAATCGCGTGTGGAATGTAGCTTTGTTCCACGACGCCCGCGAACAATATCGTTGCCATTGGTCCTAAGGAATTATATGGTTGTTCAGAAACCAATGGATATAAATAATAACAGTGTAGGAAAATATGAATGTATACATAAAATACGAATAAAGAACACATTTCCATTCACGACAACTTGTTTACGGTGAAAATCTGCTTTCCAAAAGTGCTATGATTGGTCAATGAAAAACATATATTTGTAGTCAGATGAATACAATTATGACATGGTAATGACCTAATGCATAAATAGGCACATCTTCTCCCCCATGCGTCGCCCATTGACGGGGAACGGCTGCGGCGTGCACTGCGTCAGCTGGCGCTGAAGACGTTCCGTTTGTCGGCAGTGCTCGAGGCTCGGAGTGGCCGGGCCCCGTGCCGTATAATAGAGTAGTATAACGTAAGCCATCGATGTCCGAAGGCACCGTATCTGCTCCTGCGATAATGCGTAATGTTGTTCAATTTTACCAGTGTTCGTGTGAAACTAAATGATTTTTGCTATGAATATTTTTTTAATGATAAACTTAATTAATCTTGAATAGAATTGAAAAGCTATAAAATTAAATAATTCAGCTTACAAATTAATGTTCAAGGTTATCTTTGGAACGTTGTCAACGAAATGCTAAAAATAACACAATACTAAGAAATTTGTTTTTTTAAATAAACTTCTCATACATTGTTACTGAGGTCAACAGACGGTAATATGGTCTTGCCTAAAATAGGATGTCCCCTGGGCGTCGCTTGTCCGCCGAAAGTCATTACGTGGCCATGATCAGCCGTGACCACGATCAAAGTTTCTGCAGGGTTCACCCGTTCTAAAGCCGCTAAAAGCGCAGTCTCCAGTTCCAAGGTCTCATCAAGAGCTCTATACGGATTGTTGTAGTGATGTGCGTGGTCTATCCTTCCACCTAATGAATAGCATGCGATTAAAAAATACACATACATACAAATATAATAAAAAAAATGGAGCAATTTAACAATTCCCCCGACTGCGTAGCTTCACACACGCTTCTAGAATAGTATAAGATACAATCAGTTCATTAGAGTTTTTATTCCATTAGTTAACAATAAAATACGCTACAATTGACATATCTGTGAGAATTCCGAGTATAAAAATATTTTATACAAATATTTATTAAAGAAGTATGAATTTATAATAATATATTGAGTTGCCAGCCTGCATAAGACAAATACAAAAAGTATTAATAATTATTATAAAGTATATTTTAAACTACCATAAAGATTAGACAATATAAACGTTCCTGTGCATTCAGCTGCGTAAGCAACTGGTTTACTTTATTCGGCTGACGCTTAAACCAACCTTAAATAAATGCTTTAAATAAACACAAAATTTCCCAGCAATAAGAGTCTCTATAAACACATTTGTTTACTCGCAAAGCAACTCTCTAAGGGGTATACATAATACGCAACATAAAACATACTCGTAAATAGAGCCAAAAAAGAAACTTACTCCTATATCAATACCAAAGATAACTTTACAATACGAACCTTCAAGAAGTAAGAAGAACCCCTTGTCATTCTTCGTCAATATGGACAGCGCGGCCCGGGTCATGTCGGCAAGCGATGGATCGTCCGCTTTCAGCGTTGGACTCGACGAGGTGCCCTCTTCCGCGTCCGCTACCGCTCCACGCTCCGCGTTAAATTCCATATGAGAATACTCGAATAATCCTGCACAAATATTTACTTTGTAAACTGAATGTAACTACTAGCCTTTATTGTGCCTTACCTTTTGTGTTACACGTTACTTTGCAGGGATTTCTGTTATAGAGGAGTGAAGAAAATTGTAAACCTAATAACCAATTATGTCGAGTGGATACTAATCTTCGTACGTTCAGCTACGACTAACCTCCCATAGGAAGTAAATTTGCATCTATCTCTGCAGGTAAATAGCGGTGGTATCGACACATAGGATTTTATCACATTATAACTGTATTATATAATAATACATTTTATTATACACGAAATTTTTCATTGGCTAATAATTTCTAAAATGTTAACAATTCATAAAATGAAAACTAGTTATAAAATTACCTATAAAATGACTTCGAAATTGATCAACTTAAATATATTATCCGGTTACGACACAAACATACATGCATATACGTTTGTATTTTCAATAGATCATTCCAAACATTAGTATATCAAACAGAATAAGGAGTTAATCAAAAAAATCACCAGCCACCGCGCGATCGTTCTTACCGTGCCGTGGCTTCGTATATGATTAGAATATTTTAAGATAATACTGAAATATATACGCAAAATAAGTTCCTGCGCCTGTCTCTGCAAAGATTAAAAAGGATTGCGAGGGATTACCAGCGGTGTACTGATAACAGTGTCAACACTGTAAAATTAAGTCCGGCAGGGGTAAACAAGTTCTCGTTTCAAAATGAGAGAGAGGCTTAATGAGACTGTACACTCATTAAAAACATCATTATTCAAGGCTACGTTGGACTTACACTTTAAAATGAAACATAAAATAATACACAGTTATTCAAGTCGAATAGCGAGTGACATTATAAAATATATTTATATATAATATAGTTTCTTTTTACAGTAACAATATTTGTATCTGGAAAGATTGTGTTCCTTTAATAAACGTATATGTTGCTAAAAATGCCTCTTTTTGACATTTAAAATTTTACAGGTGGTATATTCATATACGCTCATATACTATTTATATTTTATTTATACACATTATACTTTTTTCGCGCACTCAAATGCATATACACGTTTAACAGATAATTAAGAAAATAGAATGAGTTAAATTCAATAGAAGTGTATCTCCTCTAATTATTGAATGAACGAAATTTATAAATACCTATATGCATTGAACTTTTTTTTACCATATATGTAAGTATAGAAATAAGTTGGTTTCATTGTTAATACTATTTAAAGAGTATTCTAAATATACGACCAACATTATTAGAGTCAACTGTGATCTTTTCTGATACTGATCAACCACTAGATACTCCAGATAAAAAACCAGCCACAACTGTGGGGAACACGCTTCACTTTCAGATTACGAGCGATACGAGTTTGAGGCTAACCGGCTTGTAGGAATTTTTTAAGCCGCCATCGAAGCCTGCGACAAGATTAAGCCGCTGTTATTAAGCGATAACGACTTAAATCGAAAGCTCAACATGGCCTTCAAAACTCTGAAACACTCGTGTAGCTACTAAGCGCCGTTACTTGACATCATAATAATTTGGCATTTTTAATAGCGTCAGATATACGATTTTTGTTATATTTTGTTATATAAGGTAGTACATAATTCTATTTTATAAATCTATTATATAGGTTTATTGTATAAGTCTTTTTTATAAATCTTTTATGCAAATCTATTGTATAAGTCTATTTAATAATTGTTATTATGTGACGCACAATTTTGCTACAACTTTGTAAACAGTCTCCTGGTAGACTTGTTATAATGTGCATTTCAGTAAATAAATTTTGAAGTCTTTGATGTACTAAATAATAGTTTAAAAGTTAGGGTAATGGTTTGCAGCCCTTTAAAAATAATTACACAGGCGAAACGATTTCAAATCCTCGGCCCCTCCCTCAGCCCCTATGTCCATCAACACTCGCTTTGTATATCTGTTTTGTCAGTATTTCATTATCCATTCTTTCTAAATGTCCGAACCAACGGAGCATTCCCTTCCTCATTTTTACACCGATGCTCTCTT
>DVPR01000414.1:0-14112 GCA_018239345.1 Oxynetra stangelandi
AAATGCAGTGATGACTTAAACAATTACCTCATAATCAAAATAACTACACCCACAAAACGATCGAGTCTATAACAATTGTTGCGTATAAGGTTATAGCACGAAAATGCTCACCACGCCCCATAAATTTAAATGAAAAATAATATTATCAAATATAAAAATAAAAATAAACTTAAAATAGGCATAGTGACGAATGCATGCAATCGCATAAATATAACCGATAAGAAAACTACGATGTATGTCATAATTGCTAAACATTATAAAAGAATAAAAAACAAAATTAATCTAATATTATTAACTTACATATATTACGAGTAAGGTATATGAAAAAAAATTTTTTGTCAACCAGTATTTACACCCGCCACCAAGAATAGCCGACTTGAAAAATAACATATAATTTCTTTTTATTATTATTAAAACTGAATTGAATAATAAGCACGTATAAAATTCACTGAATAATGAATAATAAAATTTTTGTGTTCAATAAGTGGGTAGTAAAAAAAAAAATTACTAAAAAAATTCTTTGAAACTCGTCTATTTCTATTCGCTTATAAAGAAAATCAATTCAATATGCACTAGAATTGCGATCAAAAATGAGCAATTATTAGAAATTGATCACATTAATTATACCAGACCAATTAAAAGCAACGCAAAAAAATGACGCCTTTCGGATGGCGTGGTCAACGGCGAACGCCGGCCGGCATCGATTTCTTTTCCGAAATATCTACACATTTACGTCGAAATATATTGAAAAAACTTACCCAGAACCTTCATGAACTCGTCGAAGTTCTCCGAGGAGATCATTTTGTATTTCTTGCCCAAGAAGTCCATTTTTCGATTGAGATGAGAGAAGTTTGCTGCAAGTGAACGAAGCGTCCAAACTGGGGACCGGCTTGAACTGGAATGACGGCACGAAAAATTTCCTTTTAATGTCGGTTCGCTCGGGGCGGTCGCTGCGCGCGGATCGTACGATGCGTTAATTGAACGAATGAGGGAGCGATAGAGCGAATGGTGAATGAGGTGAACGAACTCATCGCTTGTAGAAGCGTAGGCTTGGATTAGTATTAGTGCTTGAACTGAGTCTGTGCGCTTAAAGATAAGTCGTCGAGATAATGTTTCAGATTGTTGGGAACAAATTTTAGTAATCCACTGTCGGCTTATCGAGTTTTGACGTCATTTGCTGGATACAGATTGTGTCCAAAAGGATATTTTAATCGTATATGCACTTTGACTTGCCACAAGCAATGTTTTTCAAATATGATTATTTTCAGTTTCATGTTTTTTTCTGAAATATATATAAACATTACACACGATTTCGTTCGATCTCTGATCTAGTGTCTATTGGAATAATTGATTTATGTCTATGACGTCGGATTATTTCTATTATGTTCATGAAAATATTCACCTCTTTTAATTCTTTTTCTATGTTTAGATATATACCGAATTAAAAAATAAATTATAGAATCATACACTTTTTTGGATTTCAATATTTTTTATTGTTTCAGAAGAATTTCGATAATAATGTAGGTGCAATACTTCATAAGTATTTTACTTACTCTGATGTTATTTAATGCAAATGCAAGTTTATCGTCTAATCTTACTTTACATTTAGCTGTACATAAGTGTTATAAAAAGTATTATGAACTATACAGATACATATATATGTACTCGTAATAAATGTAAGGGTGTGTTTTAAAAAAATATATAAAGAGATGAAGATCTTGAAATGATGTACGGTTCGTTTATAGCCTAAAACATAAGCATTGTTCTTTTGAAGACGTATAGAATTAAATTGTTATAAACACTTGTGTAACTATTCACAAACCAATATACGTATGTATTGAAACATGTATTTGTTTTAACTTATGAACTTAACACAATAAACTTTGGTGTGATTTGTTTTAATATGAAACATAAATAATGTATTATTTTACCCTCATTTTATATTTTTCTTACAAAATAATATAAAATGACATGAATGAAGAATAAAAAATAATAAAGGCAATTATAAATTATTTTAACATAGACAATTTTTTTAATTTGGCCGAAGGAGGCTGGAGTGCTGTACTCGGGGAATGTCAACCTGAGCAACCTGAGTTGTCGGCGCCCGCAGCCTCTGAATATACTTCGTCATATAATCTTGCCTTGAGAAAGGCTAGGACTTTATTTATGGCGGTCTGATTGGTTTGATCTGGGTGCATTTTAAGCTTCCTCAGATAAACACTGTGTTTAGCCTTTAATAGGCCGTCGCGCAGCTTACTTGCTTCGCGGAAGTAAAAGTGCTATCCAATATGCGCCACCTATGGACGCGTCCCGTAAGTAATGGGCACCTGGTGTTCCCATAGGCTGAAACTAAATTGTAATTCCATTCGTAATATGCGTATTTGGATATGAACATATGGTCGACATCGAACAATGAACTGAAAGATAAGTGTTGCGCTTCAAAAACGATAAAATTCAAAAGATAACAGTTTTTAATGTTAGCCGTTCGATACTAATTGAATTTAAAAATTGCACGGAATTTACAATACTAATACAAAGTGGGTTAAATAAGTTTGTTGTTTAATAAACTATATTAATTGCATACATTTTTGTGCAAATTAAGTAATAACTAATGATAATTTAAAAATGTCTATACGATTTTAATAAATGTATGCCTACAAAGGATTAAATTAATAACGCCTGTATACTAATATATAACAATCTTCTATATACCTTATATATAGATTTTTTTTTACAAATGAAGGACATTAATTTATATGAAATTCATATGAGGAGTACAAAGTCGATAAAACAATAATTTATATCAATATGATTTTGACATTCATTAGGTTTGTAAATAAATAAAGGTCCTCCACACAGGGCATCAGAATTAGAGATAGGCACTAACTAGGGAAAACCTGTGCTGTGATAACTAAAAAGCTGTTAAACTAATTATACACATACAGCTATATACTTAAATTGGTGTTTTTAAAGCATTTGTATAAAAACATCTCATTTATGTCATACGGGTATAACAGTTTTGAGATTGAAAAGATTGTTTACAAATCAATTATAAATAAACAGACCCGCAAGACTAACGATTAGATTCAAGCAAGGATTAAATAAGAAATTCACTGCTAGACATTCGAACGTCTGGAAGGCAACTGGAACGTTCCATTCCACTGGACACATTCCATTCCACTGAAGTCTATACAATGGGTGTAGCGGCTGAAATAAATATACTTTGATACTGTTAGTGTTATCGCTACATGAACATTTGGTGTAAGACAATATTATCATATTAAGAAATGATGGGTGTGGTCGTCACGGATCTGACATACTCCAGGCATCATTTCAATCATTTGTTATCTCAGGTTCACTTCTAATTGTAATTAGTAACAGCACTCTATGGAACAGATATAGTAACGAATAAAGAAGTGCCCTGTATGTACGCTTTGTAATTCTTCAATTGTTTTTCGTATGTGTAATTTGATGTGTGTGTATAATTGTATATATATATGCCTGTATGTACCTATGTATGATCTTTATATATTTACTTATGACTCGCAATGCCCGTGATCGAGTAATTCTAGAGCGTAGAATGCATATAAAAGTGTTATGATTTATTTACACGTTTGTGTAAGGAAGCTTTCGTAGTAACGATTTGCGATTGTTGTCTTATAGTGTACTGTGTACGTGCGATATGTGATAGCACTAAGTTTCAATGTGAGCTGAAGAGTTTAACTTAAAGCAGTTTAACTATTGCTTTGCACTGTTACACTGCTCGAAGGAAAGGATACTTGTCTAGCTCCAGGGATACACATGCTGTGGCACCCTGTATTTATGGGTAAACAAATAACTTCAATATACATTGTCAACACAATTTTGAGCTTCAAAACTGAGTTATCTGTGTTGGGTGTCCTAAATTAAATAATTACATAAATAACGTGTATTTAAAATGATGGCGGTTGAATATTGACTATTAACAAACTATTGAATATTCTATAGCATTTTATTCAGCGTTTTTAAAATATAATACATAAGAAAAAGTTGCAACATTTCTAAGGCGCTTCTTTTTTCAAGTCTTAAAAAGTAGGTATTGTATTTGCAAGGACATGTTTAATTATTGATTGATCGTTGATTCGGTTTAAGGCCCAAAAGGTTATAGATAATAATCGGCGATGTAATTATGATGAGTTCAATGAACCGAATCGATAGGAAAAAAAATTAAAGTTCCATTATAGCTGTCTATAAAATAATCCCTTGGAATGAGAACATTCCGAAACTATCACACTAAACAAGTCGCGACTGTAGCAGTGTTTGTGAAACTCATCGTTAAATCCGTCCGCTCGATGTTCGCATGCGCGGAAAGTTTGACATCGGCGGTATCAGGCCCAGCTTCCCGTCAGTAGATCTGCAGCTTCCACCAGGCGCGTCACCACCGCACGTTCTTTACACCCCTACTGAGCGTTCGGCAAGGAAAAAAGCGCTCTCGCATTATAAACACAAGGTAAATATTCGTTACACCTATACACTTGCACATACGCCTTTATATAGTCAAATAAATTTTTCAACGTTCAAAATGAAATATCGAACAATAATTCCGGCTATCGTCGGCGCTCGCCAGAAATCTCTTTGTCTAAGAGCCATACTTGAAAGTTTAATAGCAAAATATTGAAGCAGAAACAATATCTTCGCGTTGTTAACTTCGGCTTGCTTTTGTTCAACATTATTTATTTATTTTAAATATGTGCTTAGTTTTATGTATTATTTGAAGGAGACAAAATCTTTATTCGTTTCTCAGAACAGAAAAGCTAAGATTCTTCTATGAAGTGAATGTATGACAAGATTGTATCTTTCTAGAAGATAATTTACAAGTGTTTAAGGAATCATGGCTTATGTATAATTGTTCGAAGCAATAGTTATTGTCTTTCAAACTGAATGTCGTAGTAGGCAAACACAATTTTAAAATACATAAGAGTAACACTAACCTAATAGAAAATTAATTATGTATACGCGTATTATGATTACACATTATTCTTAAATACTCTTCCATATGCGACGTTGGTTGTTTTCAGCGGTCTGTTCTCGGTTACTATTTTTAGAAAATGCATCGTTACAAATGATCAAAAAACAGAATGCACGAGTGCAAAGGTAAACAAGAACAGATAAATAAACATCTGCCAACGGACTTTCGTATTCCACGATTCTTCTTTATTTCAGATCTTAATTTTACATCTGTTAATGGAAGTTTTTATACTGAAATCTGTTGACAGGCAAATAATGACAGTACACAGTATTTTATGCTTTAAACGGACATTTAACGATATTGTAATTGAACTGTATTTAAAAGAATGGAAAATATATCATTTGTCTATGCTTAATTTGAATGATAGTGAGATGTAAAGAATGATAAAAATACGGTTTTATCATTTATATTTAAGCAAATCTTAACGGAAAAATTAAAGTGGATTGAGAAAAAAATTGGATCTGCACTTTTTTAGCTGTGGATCCGACTTGCCGATCAACTGTTTTTGATAGATTTTACACGAGAGGAATTGAAACGAGAAGGAAATAGGGTAAAGTAAAAAATACGGGTATATTCTTCACAAATGGCTGGGCGTGAATAAGAGGTTGACAATGAACCAGTTTAACGAAAATGTATATATTTTTCTTTTACGTATATCATGAGCAAACTTATTTTATATATTTATTATATTATTTTATATATATATATCATATTGTTTTATATTTCCTGTTTATTGCTGAAAAACACGAAACATAAAATAAAATATTGTTATGAAAATATGTATTTATTGTCTTTTTGAATGGAAAATTGACCCATACCTAGTAAATACACAGGCCTTGAAAGAGTTAAATCACCAGTTATTAAGAATAATATCAAGTGCTAATCATTATCAGCTCAGAATATTGAAGCAAGGAATTTAAAATTTAAATTTGACTCATCAAAATATGACGTAAGTAGAAATATGAATTTCGTTCAAATATACTTTACCCAACAAGCCGAGCATCAATTTTTATACGATACGGTAATTTCTTCGCCATAGGAATGAAATAACATAAAATTATATAAAGACGTCTTACAAAATGCAGAACGTTTAGTGGCGTTATGTGAAAGGTAGGGACGGCGCAAGATCATGATCTTGATGTGGGTGGTTAGATATGTCAAATATGGTTCTCAATAAAATGTCCTATGAAAATTGTCGGCTACCATGGTATTGTTGATTATAGTTGGAATCAAAAACAATGTTCTAGTCGTGGAAAAAGATGTAACGGATAGAGCTTTCTTGGAGCTAAGGTAAATAAATGTAAGTGAATTTCTGTAATTAAGTATTTTGTTTTGTTAACATGACGTTAGATAATAGCATAATTTAATTTAGAGTCAATGTAGACTTTTGTCGCACTACGGCCGCATAGAGTAAATTATGTATGTGTGCTTAACAATTATATAGAACAAACAACAATGTTGACATATTTCGTTTTAGCTACTACTTTTTATTTTCATAAATTCCGGATTCGTAGAGTATTATGCAAATTTTGTTTATTGTTTAAATTCTTAATTACATCGGTATTACAATGTTCCAAAGCTAAAATAAGCTGATGTCATAACGTCTAAATATTTGTGCTCATGATAATACTACTTCCAAAGTCATCAGATATATGTTCAGATCCATACGCTGGTGGTGATAATTATACCTAAAAACCAAAGCAATTATTCGTTTCGTGTTAAAGATTCGCTTCACTGAAGGAATAAACGATAGCGATCTACGAGAGCTCAAGTAGATTTAAAACGGAAGCCATTTTGCCACAACCAAGAGAAGAGATTAGTTATCGCAAGCCTTTTAACTCACGATTTGTGTTCTTGGAAGTCTTGAAATACTACTTTTTAAGACACAATTTAAACGTTACGGTAAAGCTTGAGTATTGTGTTTAGTTATTTAAGTTGATATTATGTGTATTTATGTATTTAGCGAACGCAGTAGGCGGGCGTCCCAACGCCTGCCTTTAAGCGACGAGCGAACGAACAAAGATATTCTCCGCGGTGAACAACTTCTTCGCTGATTCGCCGCTGGTGAATCAGCTCAAAGGCATCATGGTAAGTTAATTTACATAGTAGGTTTCGTAGGCAACGCAGTGGTAAATTATGCTACATGTCACACGTAGTTTTGCGTTGAATAACATAAAACATTAGCTATAGTTAAATGAGGTTATGTTATTCAGGAATTCAATCCTATTTCAATGAAGGTACGTGATCTCTCCTAATAACTATTAACTTAAAGGAGAAATTACGATTAATTGGCAATAATTCGTCCCTGCTCCCAATGTTTACGTATGGTCTAATCTATTTTAAGTGATTGCTTAAAACAGGGAAGGCTCTCCTATCTCGACCAAATAGGTTAGGCACTAGAGGATGGAGGAGTCAAGAACCTCCGAAACCGGCGTGTATGTATGAAGAGACTGATGAATGTAGATGAAGCGCGTCATGTTTGCAAGGACAGAGATGTTTGGCACTCCGTGCTCTCTGCCGACCCCGCTAGGGACCTGGCGTGACGGTTATTTATTTATTTTTATTGCATAAAACATTAATCAATCAATCCAAACAATTAATAATTAAGCTTTACACAGTTAAGGACATGTCAAGACGATTGGTGAAGTGAATGATCTATTGAAAATGAATGTGGTTATTTACTAATATTTAGCATTATTCCAGACTCGACAAACAAGCAATACGGGGGAGCCTGGACCGCCGGACGAGCCCTCGCGGCCTGGCAGCCGCGGCCCACCTTCTGTGGCGCTGAGCCCTTCGGAAAGGTTAGAGGTATTTCAGCTCTGGCAAGTCGGTGCTGCTAAGAACTGGTCATAATTGGAATTTCCTTCCGATGTCTCATTTCCCCCGATCCGTTCATTTTACAAGACAACAGTGAATAGGGTTTCCCTAGGCGAGCATGTTCCATCCTTAGCAGTATCTCACTTACCATCAGATGAAGTCACAGTTAAACTTTAGTTTATTGGAGTAAGGTCAGCATTTCAGTTGTAGGCAATAGCAACAAGTCGGACGCCGCTACACTTATTAACCGTTAGCAGAAAATATTCACAAACATTTGCGTGCTTCGGAGGTCAAGATTAGTTTGTTATACAATACATAACAATCGGTAACAATTGTCTTTTCTCAGTGCACTACAGAGCATTGAGCTCCCAAAATTAAGTACTAGATTTCTAGCTATTATACACTTAGCGACAGTACAATAACATCAGATTGGTGAAATAAAACCATCATTACATGTGTAAACAGATTTATATTATCGTCTAACACGAGGGGGAAAGTATTAATCTCAGTGATTGCTTGTTAGGGTCCTATTTGCGAGCGAAATTAACCCTTCGTGCACATAAAATAAGGATTTGTCTTGATTGAATTATCCAAATCATGTGTAGATAACTTACGTCAATAGACTTAGCCGCTGTTTCGCTGACGTCACACGTATTTGGAAGAATGATTTTTCGCTGGATTTTTGGTAGGGATCGAGTTGGATCAATTTTCACTGAGGTAAAATGAAATTTTTGTTTTCTTAAAATAGTTACTAACAATACCATTCTTGCAGTCCTGTCACTTTATTATATTAACTTATTAATATTTTTACTAACACTACACTTACTTATTCCTACAGTCCTGTTCGAGGTCTGTTGCAGTTATCCCTGGTCGGTAGCAGCCACTCGTGACTGCTGCCAAAAACGGTTTCAAAAAATATAAAACGTTTTAACAACTTCAAAGAGCCAACCGTCAGCCAATTAATCATGTTAATCCACTGTATAAGGTAGGTTTATCAGTATTTACTCAAGGTCTTTAGCAAAATCCGAAGGATCATTTAATGACGTACCCTAAAAGATTATGATTATGCTAAGAATTTTTGGGGATTTTTCAATTTTTGCTACAATTTTTTAATCTCCACTGGAACAGGCTAATTTTATTTTGTTATTTTAAAGAGTGCTGGGAGTTTCTTTTCGTCGCCCTTTTTTCCCCGGTCTACTATAGCCCGAAGGGCGCAAAAAGCCGAGGTACGACTATCAATATATGACTTTCATTAAGTGTATCTGTTTGTATCTTACAATGAATAAAATAATTTCAATTTGAATTGAGTTTGAACAGCATAGTGAAGTATAGTGGGTTGTTGCCTTCCCACAGTTCGGCCATGCTCCTGCCCGTCAGTGGAAAGGATCACAGACAGAAGTACGTCAGACTATATTAGGCTCGATAAGACTCGCGCCATTTGAAGGGGCATCAGGAACGTTTTATCACCCGAGTGAATATTTTATGTTGAAAGATAAATTCCGAGGTCCAAGTGGTGTATATAAACGTTTTATCTCACTTTTACCACACAATCGTGTTTATCTACACCGGACACGATCTTATGTTGGGTAATATTAGTCTAACGTGCTTAGCCGTCTCAAATATATAGCGTGTTTTTATATATACATTTTTTTAATGGAATAAAACACGTAAGTGTAAAAAATGTAAGGCATATAATTGATTTTCAATTGTTTTTTTAAATATAATAAGATAATTATATGACTTTCGGCATATGAGCTCCACGGCGCGACCGTTCTTTATTTCAATTTAAAATTGTATCAGAAGTAAACTTCTATATTTTAGTTTGCCTATATTTAGTTCGCTCGTGTTCCAATTTTTATTCCATAGAAGTAATATAATACAACGGTGTCTACATTCAAAGGTCGAATAACGCCGGACTTTGAAGAATCTTTACTTTCTCCTTGCGAGGTATGGCCGGCTACATGACATGAAATTGTCATAAGTATGCGTATCTATGTATATATTATATTGTCTTTGGTCGAACATAGGTACGGATATTAAATATTTCAATGACTCGTATAAAATAGGATTCCTCACTTGAACCTTTTGTATACATAATAGAATAAAAAAAAAATGTGTACATTTTTCTTTTTTATTATAAAATAATAAATGTAAATAAATAAAACAATCTTTCGCTTCATATATTAACGTCATCCCAAAACGTATCGTTGGAAAATGTGACGGAATTCAATTGTAACATTCTTCGCGCGACGTCCTCCGACTTTCAAAAGCATTTCGAAATAATTCAATCAAGCGTGTTGCACGCGCATGAAATATTTTCCAACTTTTTATCTCAAATAAATCAACAGTAATTAAAAAACAAACCCTTCGACCCAATCAATGCCCTCGCATTGGGTGTGTTCCATTTTTAAAATCAAATCGACCACCCACATAGTGCTGGTCTGGTCTTATCGATTGTTAATACAGGTAATGAAAACGAATCGTCAAATTTACTCCACTGATTCAATTTACAGTCGGATTGTACTATAAATCAAAATAATTTATTTGCACAAATGTGGGTAAACAGAAGGTTTTATAAACAAATGACATATTTAACCTTTGCGAGCATAAAAAAAAAATACTTATTGATTGAATAAAAAATTAATAATTCATATTTCTTATGAATCTTTTACAGCTTTCCTATAAACATTACAATATTATCTAACCCGGTCAGTTTCAAATATAATACTAAGATTTGACTTTACTTAGTTTTAAGTTACATTTTTCGTAATAGACATGAAATATCGGGTATAGCTAATGTCGTCTTTAGGGGCCTTTTATGTGAACTAGACACTAACGTATTAATGAGCTGCCTCTGCGCGAGATGCCTAATGTCATTCAACAATGCACCCATATAATCATGTTAATGCGGAAGCTTGAGATTGGACACATTTCGCCGCCCGGATTCAGTTTACAGGCCTATTGTGTGTCTATAACTTAAATAGGCTTGGGAAAAATATGACTCAATTAAGATTTCATACGGGAGTTCAATTGATTTAGGGATCTACGCGAAACTATTTTTTTTAAATGTAGGTATATAGTTTATCATATAAATTGTTTTTCCTTGTAAAATAACAAACAAGATTTATTAATGCTCATGATATTATGTGTGAAATGGATATTTTTAAAATGTCCGCGAATTAAACAACTGACAATATTTATGGCCTTAAAATGCTTTATATACTCATACCGCAAGGATTGGGAGTTTACATACTATTTACTATGCGAGTGTAGTATATATAATATGTATATTTAATTTACAGTCATCGAACGTAATGATTAAATTTGTACGTATCACTTTAATACGATTTTATAACACCCTTGCAGCCAACTGTCCCAGCGATCGGTGACACCTCCAAGGTCGCAGCGGCAGGTGAGCTTCTTGAAGCCCGCAGCGGACACCACGCTGGATCGCAAGGCCTCCATAGTAGATGAGACGACCGGCATCACGCGCACCCAGATGAAAGGTAGCGCCTTGTTCTAGAACCACTCTAAAAAGCTTTCAATTGTTTTAATGGTTTTAAATTAGTTTAGTTTTTAATGGTTCCGTAATTTGAACATCAGAATCAATAAAATTAACTATCACTTTTCTATCAGTTATCGAACACTTGTATATTTTTACCAAAAAAGAAAGCTACATTGTTATTACCGATGTTAGGTCTTTGATGCTTAGGGTTGTCGCACAGCTTATAAATAATAATGGCGATAATTATTAGTTTCGAGTTGGTGTGTGCAAGGGATCCTTCGATTGACACGTGCCTATATCGATTTCACAGCTCACATTTTGAAGCATATTAACGCAACATGAGTCCAAAATGATCTATCTACCCCGAAGTTATATTCTCCGTTTTGAAATACATACATGCATATGTAAGTGCACAAGACGTATATAATGGTGAACTTTATATACTATGATGAAAATAGCTAGTAAATATTCTATTTGAGCGTGAGCATTATATCTGGAATAAAGCCCAATGTCAACCCGTTATAACATTAAATCCTTCGGGCAATTTAATATTCCCAACTTCAGTCGTGTAGCGCGAGAGCAACTAAATTAATCTGAGAGAAAATTGTCTGCGATTTAAATAGAACTAAAATTGTCTCAGATTAAAATGGATTGTCCGTTTCTGAAGTGTAGCATTATAATCGTAATTGCTGGGAACTTTGTAAGCTTGATTATATAAGACAATGAAATGCCATTCATTAATAATTTTATAATAACAACACACCACCACACCAAGTCCCGATCGGGATAGGCAGAAAGCACCGAGTGCCAAATAGTCGTGTCCTTACAAACCTTAATAATTATAAAAGGTTATAAAAGGTGCTAGACGTAGACGTTTTGTATATTTTTGCACCGTTAACGTAAGAAGACCTCGAACCAAACCAGCCCTGCTGTGCCTAGTTTGGGATCAGATGGCCCTGTTATCTTATTATCTCAAGTTATTTATTTGTTTATAATTTATTCAATTGTAGCATACGAAGTGTTGGAACTGATATCTCAGGTTCGTTTACCTCCAGCTCCTATCTCGTTAGATGTCTGCGCCTGACCTAGCTTCAGGCCGTGCAGTCATACGGATTGGGCAATAAATTTTTAATATTTATTATACGCCATAACGATATGGTCATTAATGTTCATTATAATGTGATTAAATACTTTTCAAAGGGCAATTGGCAATGTGACTAAGTCATGCTGACGTGCGACACGTGCCTCACGACATTAGCCACCGCGCTGTGATTGTGAAGTATGTGTCCGACACACAAAAATTCGTGTCCGAACACGCGGTGGAGTACACCTGACCCAAATTCATTTCGCAAAGCGATTTCCAATATTCATTTGGTGGAAGCACATCGAGACATTGCTGGTTTTCAATTTAATTTATATTTTATTTCCACTCGAAATCCAATTTCGGTTTGCAAACTTCGCTTCGACCTCGTTGACCTAAATAGGAGTAGGTACTTGTAAACCTATTTTATAGACTTATATTTGTAGACAATCTTTATGTATATAAAGAAAGTATTAAACAACCGAACTGTATGGAAAAGGAGCTACGGAAATTAATTGAAACCTGATACTAATATCGTATAGGACAATTCGTATTAGTTCGGTATCTACTTTTATTCGTTTTCTGCTGTGAATATTAAACAATAATGCCTTAACGTTAATATAAGTATGCATATTATGAAATAGTATTTACCAATTTAATTTTTTTGAGTTTTATTGATTTCTTGTATTCTTCTATTATATTTATTTGACTGATCTGTTGGTCTATTGGTTTGCGAATATGTCGACTGATCCAGAGGTTGTGGGTTCGATTTTCACCCGGGACAAATATTTCGGTGATGAGCAAATGTGTTTATTCTGTGTCTGGGTGTAAGAAAAAATACTATAGAAGTATATATTTATACGTATATATGTACATTTATATGCTGTCGTGTTACCATATCACAAGCTCGGCCTAGTCTGGGAGTAGATAGCCGTGTGTGGAGATGACGCATGATATTTATTATTATTATTATAGAATTCCGCGAAGCCTTCCGTCTGTTCGACAAGGATGGCGACGGAACCATCACCAAGGAGGAGCTGGGGCGTGTGATGCGCAGCCTGGGCCAGTTTGCCAGGGTCGAGGAGTTGCAGGACATGCTGCAGGAGGTGGACAGCGATGGTGAACTCTCATTTTATATCTTATTTAATCTTAATAAACTGTATCCAGCTTTCACTGCTAAAATTCGCCTTAAATTAGATTTTTATTACACGCCGGTATATTCATGAAAATAAAATAAAGATAAACCAATTTTATCACGATCAAAAGTATTATGGACAAAATAATTAATTAAATTTGTTTGCTTATATTAAGTTCTTCATATATGATAGTTTTATAAAATAAACCTGATTTGCTGATTAAGTCGGTAAAGGATTCATTACTCTATCCAACCAGGCGATGGCAACGTGAGCTTTGAGGAGTTCGTGAACATCCTGTCGAAGTCGATGTCGGGCGGCGGCGGCGGGAGCAGCTCCGCTGAGCAAGAGGAACGCGAGCTGCGCGACGCGTTCCGCGTGTTCGACAAACACAACCGCGGCTACATCTGCGCGTCCGACCTGCGCGCAGTGCTGCAGTGCCTCGGTGAAGACCTGTCCGAGGAAGAGAGTGAGAATAATAATAATAATTTAATTACGATTTTTTGACTCCCACAAGTAAAATATACAAAGATACTAAACTATTCAACTTAACACAGAACTACAT
>DVPR01000415.1:0-14107 GCA_018239345.1 Oxynetra stangelandi
TCTCCAGCAGTAGATCGTTGAAAGTATAAATGACTCACAAGTACATGCCGCTATTCTGTCGAATGTAATCCAAAGAAGTTTGTGTCTCAAACATTTTTTTACCAAATTTATAAACTGACTCTTATTAAAATAATCATTTACATACAATACTTATGCTTTTTTCATTTACTTTTGTAAACTGTGATCCTCTATTTTCGAAGTATTTTTAATAATCTAATAATAGCTATATTATTTTATGATAATGGCTGTTCGGAGTATTTTTTTCCGTTGGCATGAAACCGTTAACAAAACTACGGCACTTTAAGTTAAACATACCGAGTCATTAATTACGATCAATATAATGGAGATCAATGACCCGTCTGATTTGGTTTCAAATTCATGCCGCTGAAGCTTACAGATTATTTACATAAATGGTTAGCAAATGGTTGGTGGCATGGTTGGTGAGACGCGTAATGCTAAATATTATAGTTCATGGACAACTTTTCATATATTTTTTTATATATTATTGTTACTACTTTTTAATCTATTATATTACTCTTGTTCTTCTGTCTGTCTAAAGATCTGTCTACCTAAAGATTATACCATGTAAAGTTGTTTATTGCAAACACAATTTAAAACTTTATTATTTCCAAATATTAATGTTTCGTTTCAGCCTCCGGTGGTGTAATAGATTGCTGTGAAATAAATATTATAAAAAAACTTATATGCCGGCGAAAGATTAACTAATATTTTTTGTAAAGATTTCTAGTTGGCCATATTTGTACAAATTAATAATAGTGGTGTTTTTATTTATTTATTATTTTTTTACTCCCTAATTATTAGAAAAGTCAAACGATCACTTTATTATGTTCGAACTGAAAATTTAAATATTTGCTACGTTAAATATTGCGTTTTACTGAAAATGTTGTAAGCAGAAGTTTATTCAACAATCAATGACCACTTGCAGATATGAAAATATGCCTATTTATGAGTTAAAATACAGACTTGCAATTCAAATTTCCAGGAGCTCAAGGGAAAAAAATACAATGCCAAGCTATATAGCTGCAGCAAAGTTTGGAAGAGAAGAAATTGGACTTGCATGGCGGAATAAATCTTGCGATAATTAGAGTTTATGAATTATTCCCCGTAGACAAAGTATTTTAAACCTTCGAAATAATGATTACAGGAATGGAAATTCATGAATTTTTTTGTCATATTTACCATCGCATCATTCTCTTCATTAGGCAAATATACAACATTTTATAATGTTTACGATCAAACACTGTGCGTTTACGAGGATAAACAAATTAGCCCCCAAACTTTGCAAGCGTAAATTAATAAAATAAAATCAAATAATTTTACTTTTAATCATCACATTACATTGCTTAATGTGGTGCATATTGTAAAATTATGTAACTGTGGTGATAGTTGCTAAGTTTCTGATCTAATACAATTGAAGAATGTGCTTGAAGGCGTGCAACGTATTGAAACTTGATCAAAACCTGTCGATGTTCAAGAAAAGCAATCAAAGGAGTCATCATTACTACTAGTCATTATAAAGCAAACGGACATTACGTGTCCCTTTCAGAACATTAGGTGATCAAACTTTGGTAATTTCCAGCTCGTAATAGTAATTATCGGCGAAGGTAAACTCATCGAAATACAAATGACTTCGAATCAAAGATAGATTTTGATAGATGTTATCGATAATTGAGTTAAGATAATTGATTATTGTACTTTCAAAGTGTTTACGTGAATTACAAGCCGCCCTTTTTATTGTAATATTCAGAAGTAAAGGTACACCGTTGATCAACAGTATTGATTTTGAATAAATTTTATTGAAATTTTAAACGGAAAAATCTTCTGTTGCTATCACCACACTTGGACAATGTAGACATTTGCTACTTTGATCTCGTTGAAAAGATATTGAATTAATTTTGTTCTGTTCAAATATGTCCTATACATTTCTTTTCAACGACATGAATACCAAGTTCTGGTTCAACCCTAATTTACATATGTTTTCCAAAAGTTATGATTTGGTTCAAAAGAAATTTCAGCGATCCATGTTTTTATCAAGGCTTTTCCCTGTTTTCCCGAAGTTTATCTTTTAAACTTCTATGCGATTCGCATTCTAAAAAACTAACGTGAATTATTTATGATTTTCTTCGTATATACGTTTTAATATTTCGTTTATTTACGATAAAACCTTTTTTTCGTCTTTGTGGCACGATTTTTTTAAACAACAATAAAGATTTATATTTCATATTGAATTTTGCTCGTAACTACTTTTAATGACCAAAAATAGAAACAAGATATAGTTTTTAGACCATTAGCAATGTTATTCAATATATCGTTTGGCAAGCAATCAGTTTTTTACGAGAAATCGACCGCCAAATATTCTGAGTCGCCACCGTTACGCCACAAGATCGCTACATATTACAGATACTACCATTTTATATAACCTTCAGCAAAACAGAAGCCATTAACGCCTAAAACACCCAGATCACGCGAACTCCACTCGCTTCCAGAATATACCCGAAGCGTGCTTTATTCAAAGTGTATCTAGCCCTGAAAAGAACCATTCCATTATTGTAGTCTTCTGCGTGTTTCGCTACGTCATGCGTCATGCGGCTGTGACTCACTTAGACAACATCGATATCCAAAAGAAAGAAAGGATTGAAAAGAGTAGTTTTATGATGTGGAGTATTTACTAAAAATTTGCGGTCTTCTACGCTTAATACCTTAATCAATCTTAGAAAACTGACACTATTAGAGCCATTCATAAAATTACCATTATATGTTTAAAAAAATTGTATTTCGTTGAACAGTGTTATTTGAGCCCTGTTATAGCCTGCGTAATGTTCAAGCTTTCGTGCGGGTAAAGACTTTGACAACGTAAAACAGAAAGCATGTGGCGACATCTCTTATCGGATAGCGGAGAGTAATAATCATATCATTGGCATTTAATTCATAACGCATTTCACCTAATGCATTTCGTAGTCGCAAGGCGGCACAGTTTCTGAATATTAATATACGTTAGCCCGCAGAAATAATTTATTTGATGGTTCGCTGGAAGGACAAATAGTGTCGGCGGCGGCGGCGGTCAGTCAGCAGCCCGGAAGGCTTATAAGTATATGAGGGACTCCGCTCAGCGTAGTGAGTAATTGAGTAAAAAATATTAACACAGAAACAAATCAATTTTAGTGCATTAGCTTAGTATGTTTAGATAATATTCAGTAGTAGTTAGTTAAAATTATAATTTGATAATAAATTCAACAGATAATAATCAGCGCGACCACATTACTCCAGAGAAAAATTGTGCGCGTAGGATTTAATGGTCACACTATTCCTCGGAAGCTTAAGACGTAAAGTAACGATTGGAATTTGTATTTTGTCTGTACAGTTCCTTTGTGATATGCTAACTCGTCACATATACGAGTAGTTCAGTCAATATTTATGGTAAAACCGTTGGTGCAGTGGTTAGTGAACATGGTGCTAAACCGAGGTCTTGAGTTCGATTCCCATTTGTGTAATGAGCACAAACATAGTTTAACAGCCGTCCGGTTACCACAAGCGTTGCCTAGTTTGGGACTAGATGGCTGTATGTCGAGATGTCCCAAAATATTTATAGACATAATTGGACGCACCATCATAAATACTGAAAATTAACACTAGCACTTGATGTGCTAGTTTCAAGTGTGGTACGCAATTACAGATTAAGACGAAGAGCATTCCAATTTGCTCCTTGCGAGAGCATCACATTTCTAAACAATCTCAAGTTCTGTTTGATATTGGATACGAACAGCTAAGGTATGCCAATTGCCGGGTGAGGTGGTTTGTTTGTTCTTTGGATACATATAATAATAATGAAAAGAAAGCCTTACAAATTCCTGTATATCAAATCACATATTAATTACAATTTAGGTTACTTTTATGTACAATAAAAATTTGTGTTTGGTTCTATTATTAATATTTTATTTCTGCTTAGTTCCAGATATACGAAGTATTTAACAGGTAATCCAATTGGCATACTCAGTCCAATTTCCCCGGACTGCGACTAATTGCGTACATTGTTCTTCTGCTGTGGCAATATTGTTTAGCGTTTTGTAACTTACCCTCGTAGTTTCGCTACGAAATCCCATGCAACAGTATATTTAGATCCGTGATATAATAGGAAAAATGTCGGGTAATCATTCTGCCATTGTTCCTGACTAACAGTGCCGAAAACTTTTACGGTCGGATCCAATTAGCAGATAAATCTCTTGTCGCCTTCAGCCAAAACAGTACTATACCTACTTCGCTCAACAATAAGAACTTCGTCGTTTACTAATATTATGAAATTCTTTCTGTTTTACTTTCAAAGTATTGTCGCTTGAGTAATAGAAGTAGCGTCCACCTTTAGAAATGTATTAGTTATTCGCATTATCGAATTTTAGCAAACAAAAAGGTGTAATTTTTTTTACATTTTGTCTATTAAAAACATTTTTAATACTATTATTCTCAACATTTTGTGGCACCTCTCGCTATTGTTCCTCTCAGAATAATAAAGCGTAGGCCGTTCAATTTATTCAACTTCAACTGTGCATGTTTCTTCGCGATTTTTACCATAACTTTAATAACAAGTGATGTATCATCCGAATGCTATTTCCAGCAAAAAAATATGACTATAGTACGATCTACCTGATCAGCAGTTGTTGTCCCTTTATTCAAGTATAATAAAGGAATATAAATGCATGTTATCAATGAACCAATCACTCTAAGCCTGTATGTTTATTCAACCTTAAATCGGCTAAAGGTTTCCTGTTTGTCTCCTGCGACGGCGGAGCGGAAACGTCTCGTGCTGGAGTCTGTACTCGTATTCAGAAAAAAGGACTATCGGAAGGTCCGAGGGTCATCGGATAATACTCGCAATACGTGTGACTGAACGGGTTTTACGATTAAGATTTTAAATTTGATTTACATTCCTCGCTTTCGTATTTGTTGGTTTTGTTATTATATCACGCCTTAGTACAATTTTTAAATGGACGACAAACGTTCTATAAAATTGTAAAAATATTAATAGACATAAGTAAAGTAACACACAACAACACTCGATCCTCGATATTAATAACACATTAACACGAATTAATACTAGTTATAAATAAGTGGCTAGGAACATAAAATCATACTAGTGGTGCGGTTGAACATAAAATCATACTTTAACATTACTGCATACATGCTTCGTTTTATTTGAGCTGATAAACAATATTTTTTCACGAGTAACCAAAAATACACAGTACAGTGCAGGAAAAATGTACACACGCGAGTTTCTCATAAGCCACTCGTTGAAATGAATTGGCGCCAATCTCAAATTGGGTGACCTGGAAAACATTGGTAAAACTTTGTGGGAATAATTAATGTAATTACGTTGCATGAAGTTTGTAAATACACTGAGCCGGTTGTGCTATCTCGAGAACCTGTTTTTTTCCTATCATTATACTCGTGCTTACAATAATTCCTAGCGATTATTCTTTTCTCGCAGGGTTTTTATGTATTATTGTTTTTTTTTTGTCAATTAAGTGTACTCTCTTTTATTTCCCCATTTTTTTTAAACTTGTTTTATAAAAGAAAGTCTTCAAATATAATAAAATATATTTTATTCATACAAAATTTACAGTTCATAAGGAACAAAATAAATATAACTACGTTAAAATTATATATTTTTAAATGTACTCTAAAAAGTTGAGTTTAGCGTAATTCATAGATTTTTTATAATTATGCCTCGCTATCTGTATGAATATATTTCGTAAGTTAAAGACCAAAAATGTTCTAATATTAATACATAATGATTATATGCGCATCAGACTTAAGGGCGTGATATTATGCGTGTAATCGGTCGTGTGTCCCAGCTCACGCAGGTATTATTTTACAATATATTGTTTTCAAACGACAAATTATGTTAAAAATAAAAATAAAATTTGCAAAACACTTTTACAATTACCCTATTGTTACATGGTTTATTTGCGTATATATATTAATTAGTTGTAACTGAAAAAAATTACTATGTATTAAGAAAATGACACATAATCAAATGGAATATATAAACAAGATTTTTCATCCTGTATTTTAACAGGAAGATAAAGAAGCACACCAAATATATGACTATTAGATCTGCAAATCGTCAACTGTATAACCGTGACTTTAATCAACTTTTATTGCTGTTCTGTTAATATCGAGGAAGCAAGACAAAGCGTATTATCACAATGTTTTTTTTTACTGCGGACATAATGCCGAGATGTAATGGACGAGTCGGAAGAGAAGCCGTTCCCTTTGATCCAAAGAATCGTCTTGAAGCCTAGCGAGGGGCCAAATTATTACTGAATTTGAGCGTTAAAACAGATGTTTAGACTTGTCATGAAACATGACGTAAAGAAGAATTATTTTTATGCGCAAAGATTTAACTGTAACAAGCTTGTTCTTACACACCCTGACCTACTAGGGTAGGATAATCAATGTGATCTATTTATTAAAAATTCAACCATCAAAATTAAAGATATTGCAGCGAATATAAAAATCTTAACCAAAATAATATTTGCTTCCATGGTTGGCGCACACTTAATGCATAGTACATGATCAATATTATAATATGAACTAAATGATATGTGCATGTAAAAATTCTGTTACCATAGCACAGGGACAGTCTACTTTGGGTTCAGACGACTTTGTGAGGATTATTATCATTAATATTTTGTATATATATTACTAGTTTAATAGAATAACATATACAAAAACAAGCGTCCACAGAGTAAAAAGAATAAGACAATCACTACATCAGCGCACTACGATATGCTTCTATAGACATAATCGCGTGAAAATTCCAACTCATTCGCTCCGTTTTATAAGAAAATCTCAATTCGAATGCGTCTGGCTCCAGGCGACCGCCCCATTCCCCCTTTTGTAGAAATACATGAGAAGATCTAACTTCAGTTTTAAACTTTACATTTTTCATCTGGACCCACTTTTATAGTTCATAATATAAATGTTATTGCATATAAAAGTATAATCGAGTTATATCTGTGGAATTTGGACTAGATATAGCATAATACAGTTACAAGTGACGTAATTTCAAAAATGTTGTTGGAATTTAATTGAAACATTGTTTATCGTATGATACGACATTTACACATATACATACCAAATGAACGTTAAAATCTCAGGGCTACAGTTTTTTTTTGCTTTTATCGCCTCTATATACATAGATCGCATAGGTGCGGTAGACCGAGAGAAAAAACTACGAAGAGAAAACTCTCGGCATTCCATTCAATAAAGTGTAATCGTCACGTTAGATGAAATCATTAACAACGAGACTTTATCCCGAGAATGAGCTAATGGAGACAGGCGGCTGTTTGTGTCAATATTAGATCAATTTTACTCTCTAACAGTTACTTTTGTGTTGCCCTAAATACTGAGACTAGGAGGACAGAAAAGCCAGGCAGGGGTCAATCACTCCTAAGGCTTTTTATCATTACTAGATAATCTTTTGTTTCGTAATAAGCTTTCGTATTCCTTTATTGTTTGTTTTAATCTGTGCCAAGGCCGGAGCTGAATTCATTCAGTAATCTTAATATAGAACCATGAGAATAGTTGCTAGTTTTGTGAAGTCTGTATTTGAAATATGCAAGATCGTGGCAATTTCTAATTTATGTTCTTGTCTTTCATTGTCTTTATTGTTTATATACAATGATATTTTTATTTGTATTTTATTTTATTTTGATATTTTTATTTTTATTTGTATTGTATTGTGTTTCAAAGCCATGAATAATACTTCAAAAGCGTAGGATATGTGTACACTTTATATTGAATACCAAGTAATGTGAAACTATATATATTATTTTACATGTATTTTAAAATGTACATAAGGCATCATTAAGGTTTAAGTTACAATCTTTACTAAGCACTCTTTGGTCGGTGTAAATTAAATTTTGGTGCCTATAGTATATGCAATATAGGTACACAGAGACAAAACGCTTGTATATTGTTAGTACATAATGTTAGTACCTGTTTAATAGCTACCGGTGTAGACTGTGTAGTGTAGTTCTAGACTGGAAATGCTCGGACAAGTGTTCCGCTTGTGATTATGAGGCTTTATATGGTAGTCAGTCTCGGAGGACTGTCGGAGCTTTGTCTTGGAATGCTATAAATTTTGCTAATGGCAATACTTAGCAATATATGTATATATACCTCTTTAATACAATCTTATAAGTTTTGTTTAAACCTAGTTACGATGGTAATATTGTTAACTCTACAGTTATTTACAATTAACGCTTAAGGCATATGTATGTATAGATATGCTTAATAGGCTTATAGACTGCCTCAATCTATGGTACCACAGTACTATATCGAACTTCGATTCATAGACCAGAGTTTGATGACCACGGACACCGCGCTTTTGTCTTTAATAGATGGTATGTAAAAAGCAATTTATCTTATAATTATTCAACTAGAGCGTACCTTCGATCAATAATAATAACAGGGTGGTGTGCTAACTTAAAAACCAGGCGGCCATATTTTAAGGTAAAAATACAGTTCACTAGTCGCCCGACTAGTTGCCCTCACCCGAGAACATACCAGTGAGCAAGTAATCTAATGTCTTAAATACAAAAATACGATTCCAAACCTCGCTTAAGCTTAAATCGGCTTGAAGCATTATCATCACATTACATTTAGTATTGTGATTTACCGCCACTCGTCAAGAGATGGCGACACATTCATTCCACAATCACGCTATCAAAGTTTTAAAGGATTGTATGTATATGTATATGCAAGTTGCGAGTTAAAAAATCAGAGCTAGGTCACTCCACACTCATACCAACACGCCTGGTATGGATATCCGTTTGTCAAATTTCGCTTCCGATAATTTCCTTCTATATTAGCAAATATATATTATAAACCGTGATTGTGATAAATTTTGAATTTTTAAAGCAATATTTCCTTTGTTTCTTTTGTGATTGAACTTGGTATTACGAAATAATGTTTTGATAACTGTTTCTTTTTCTTTTCTATTCCTTAATATGTTTTTGTAACTTTATATATTTTAATGTTTGGTTGCAACAAAAATTTTAGGTGACACGTTCTTCGAATAAGAGTGTTGTATAGAAAAATTAAAATCAGAAGTATATTTTTTCTTTAATTATGTACGAGTACGTGGCACCTAGTAGAAAATTCACAACTGAATGATGATAATGCCATAATGTTTCATTTCTTTAAGACATTATACATTTGTTACCAAAGTATTATTAATATCTTTCAGCTATATAACAAAGAATAGCTACTTAATTCCTTTCTAGTTCCGATGAAACCGATTTAACGACAGGGCCTGTAGAAAAAATGTATCGAATTCGCTTTCCCAGGCTTTCACGCTTATCTGGTAAGTTAATCGGTGCGCTCCAATTTAGTGACCTGTTCCTTAGTCGTTTGAGTGCTTTGTGGGTCATTTCCACTATTGTTACGTAATTATGCGTGCGGCTATGAATAAAAACTATTAATTAATTTCCCTCGTGATGTAACAAATGAGGAAGTACATGAATGACCCCTACACGGTGACTTACTACAGATTAACGGACGAAATGAAAAAAGTCATGTCATTTTTATTATAAAAAAACAATTATATTGATTAATAAATAATATAGTGGTATATTTGGTTATCCTCACACATGGCCACCTGATCCTGAATGAACCAAAACGAAAACAAACTCGCAACAGCTAGGTACATTAATCACTGGACGAACAGTTCAGTCCCATAAATACAGTGAAATGATAAAAAATTATCAAATTTAACATATCAACATATACGCGGTATGCGCAAGCCATGGTTGAACAAAAAAACAGACCCAGACCAGATTTCTTTGCTCGCTTGCTTCTTTCTGTCTAATCTAAAGTGGAACAAAGTGTTTTTTGTAGAAGTATGCTGTTTGAATTTTAAATAGACGGGGGACCATCGGCTCAAGATTATAACTATAAAGCTTAGCGGCGAAATCAAAAGACTTTCAAGTGAAATTATTGTAACAGAGGACTTTTTGGAGTGAGGTGGAAAATTTGAACCCAATTAACCGTACATGAACAATCCAAACCGACTAATAAAACTAAAAAAAAACTGTAAATTAATAAATAACTTTTAAATTATTTTTATTTATTTATTTCAACCTTTTTGTCACACGTTTAAATAATAAAAAGTTGTCACAATGGACTAAGTGACGAATGGCATTATCTGCCAGTCAACTCTGGGTGGACGATGAAAGATGGGTTAGGATTTCGTCATAAGAAGGACAAATCATGCCTTGGAAAAAATTATTCACTCTTGCGCAGAGGACTTCTAGGTAATATTATTAATATGTAATTTATACAATACAGATACAGCTTTAAGAAGCCGAAGTCCGATGACCGGTACGTACCTACACATTTATCTTATAATGAATAAAACAATCATTATTTAAATTCGAATATAATAGGTACAAATAACACACCATAAATCGTTCATTTCTCTAAACACAAACAATGCATAACTACTTGTTTGTTAAAATGTTTCTTGTATTCAATAGATCTTATCGAAACTTTCGATCAATATCACACCGATATTGATCTTATTTCCAGCGACTCACGGCCATAACATCGGAAAATATATTAAGGCTGACTAAATATTATATGGATCTCAAAGTTGGATTATGACGTCCTTATAGCGTTCCAAACTCAAAATCGGCACGGTTGACATGAAAAGTCGATTACGCGTTAGACGGCCTCTGGAAATTCCTTGTATATTCATAAGGAACTTATGCCAATTGTAGTTCTATTGTTTAAATGAAAGAGACCTAAAAAAAATGGTTTGTTATTATATTTTCATAGTTTATTAGTATGATATGGATAGTAGGGAGTGATTGATAAACAAAGGAAAATTAGGTTAATAATAGGTAACTAAGCACATAACATGATGAATGTCTTTTATCAAAATCGAAGTATACAGTATAAAGCAAAGTTTACTTGTATTACGCTAGCGAAAGCACCCGCGGTGTTAATAAATGGCGTAAGAAACTCCGGAATGTTTTAGCCAGTTGGAGTCCGAGATAATCCTCTGTCGCATCCGCAAAGGAACGGTATTCATAATGAGCTTCTGTTTGTAAAAACAAGGGTAGCCGTGATGCATAATACAAAGATAGTTTATACAACTTGAAGTAAGATTTCGCGTCTGCAATAAACATCCCTGTGGCTTAAGTTGGGATGAACATCACAGTGGCTTGGGTAGCAGCTATCAACTGTCATACGGTTAACGATATATAAATCTGTTTCGACTCAGGTTGAAATGGGACGTAAATTGTTATGAGCTGTCTGTCTTAACGTAAAAAACATTTGACAAGCGTATTGGTCAGTGGTAAGTGACAGTAAAGAATGGACTCATCTGCATCCAAACTTTCTTAGTAACGCAAAATAAGGAAGCGCAAACTCAACTGACGGGGTCCATAACATAAAATCATGATTTTTTTTGTGGTCACATAATTATAATAAAATATTGTATACCACACGTGCTCACACAGGGTAACAATGAACTAATCTTTACTTTTGTGTGATGTGTTTATTTAGGCTGTCGGATTTTTATGTAAACTCAGTAGAAACCGACTCTCGGGGACGGCATCCAGCAGGTAAATATAAATTGTGTAGGGTAAAAAATCTGTTTGTAAACGTAGAGAAACTTCACGGTAACAGCAAAGACGGGCAGATATTTGGAAAGTCACGAAATAAATAACGATATATACATTTACTGTAGTATTCTCAGCGCATTGCATTAGCGAGGACTAAGCTCCGGACCCCCCTCAGTTGCGTGAGAGTGCCACGTCCGGCTTTGGTACGTTAAAAGTGTTGAAGCGTATCATTACACGATATTTGTTCATATTGGTTCCTATGACTTCATCTCTAACTCCTTTTATCCATACATGTAAATTCTGAAATTCCACAAAGTCCATAAATATACTGAAACTGCAGCAAAAACGAATGTGTGCCAGCAGGACCGAGGAGTGAATTTTGAAATTGACATAAATTACTCTGTTTGTGTTGTTTGATAATCGATACACTACTGGACGTATTTTTTGACAGTTTACCGCGATTTTAATTAATATCACATTGCAACAGAATACATCAAAGACAAATACATATAGTGTCACTATATACATTAATAAACATAGTCACTATATACATATTAAGAAACCCAGGCATTTTCTTCTTACTATGAATACGTATAAAATCGGTATAGCTATAGTTAATATTATTTAAGATATACAAATTTAGTATCTTATACTCTAGTAGCGACATCTATGGTCACGTATTGTAAACCAACTTATTAAAAGTTTAATCCGATTCAATCGCATCATCGCCTAACACGCGCACGTTTTCCCTCACCTCCGATTGCAACTGGCCTATTTTGAAAAATTAGGAGCCATGTGTTTCAAACGACGTCAATAAATAAGAACCGGTTGGCGTTGATAATAAAATGAGAATGATATATCGGTGCCTCGAATAAATAAGATATAAATAGAAAAACTACGTAATTACGCCCACGTTGGTATGATTGGTTATTGCTTACCAATATTTCGGGGATGGGTAGGTAATATATTACAGTTATACAAGATCGATTTCCTCCAATTTGTTGTAAGACGTTTGAGCTTGATTTATTTCTTAATGCTTAAGAATCGTGTGATTATTGTTATTTATTAACTTTTACGCATTTATTTCACACCTAGCTTTATGTGAATATTGGAAATGAAATGATACTCGTCGCCTTTTTATAATTCCACGCTTTAATATGGAAAGATTAGAACATTCTGGAGAATTCTAACATGTGCAGGTTTTCGTCCGGTATTTTCCTTTCAACGTTACACATTTGATATTTAATCTTGAAATGAAGATTGTAAATCAAGAGATGCGCTTCATTCTAAGCAGCTAGACTTTTATTGGTTATATATTTATTATTATTCGACTTAAAATAAAGCATGTTAATACACATCATTTTACCATGTATGCCGATTATCCTCTATTAATGACCACTTGAAAGATACGCTCAGCAGTCACACCACATTTGTGGATCAGGGCTAAGTAATAAGCCACATTATATATTAGAGCACAGGTAAATACCTACTGCTTATATCTAAAAAGAAATCCTTGATCTAGCAGTAGAAGGCTGTGAAGAAATTGACAAGTTCAATCTGCATATGTATGTATATGTATGTATATTCATTTCATTCATTCATAAATGTATGTATATTCATATATTGCCAGGATATCGACACGATAACGTAACGTAAATCATTCAAGAACCGTATCTGAATATTATCTCCCATTTACGTTGGATTTTCTCCAACAATAATATACGGTCGGAAATCTTGATTTATCACGATAATGGTCGCAGTCAGATAATTTATTACATTCTGATATTTCTTTCTTTCATTAATATTTTTCGGATTTCTCTACTAAAAGATAACTGTATGTGTCCCGGTCATAAATAAAATGTAACCCAGGACATAATTTATTTGGAAATGTTTAATTTATATACCATCAATTTATTTGTGTATTCTCATATCCCTATCCTGGCGTAACCCGGATAGGTTTGTCTGGTACAGTTTCATGTTTACTTGTAGAATGCATTCAAAATAGAAAATAAGTTCAAATCTGCAGCCAATTCGTATTTTTATTTTTCTTAGTAATATTATAATATCTTGCATTGAATTCCCACGGCTACTTGCTAAAACTATGTACGATTCTATACACACGCACACACAGTAAAGTAAAGTAAATAACTACATAATATCAAACAGTCAAACAGCGACGCAAGAATCAATTAAGAATATTGAATGAATAAACAAAAAAAATATTAAAAATCATATATCAAACATGTATGTATGAAAGTTATATCTATATCTTGAAGGTACATATGTATGATTATAGTTAGTTAACAGTAAATCCACAGGGAAACATCACAACTGAAGTTCCGTTAACTACCAGTACTCCAAGCAAATATTAATATTATATATAAATATAAATAAATAAATAAATAAATAAATAAATAAATAAATAAATAAATAAATAAATAAATAAATAAATATATATA
>DVPR01000416.1:0-14106 GCA_018239345.1 Oxynetra stangelandi
CGGGCGTACTCCGGCCGCCGCCATCTCCACGATCTTCAGACGGATGTGGTTCGGCAGCGGCCGCCCGTTGATGAACACGCCTCCTAGTTGGTTCATCCGACCTTGACCTGTAACAGAAGTTGTAGTTAGAATTGTCATAAAAAACGAAAAATAAATAAATAAACAACCGTCACGCCAGCTCTCTAGCGGGGTAAGATGAGAGCGTCGAGTACCAAACATTTCTGTCCTTGTAAAGCTGACGTGCTTTGTCCACATTCATAAGTCTCTTCATGCATACTAAAACTAAATTGACATAAAACTAAATGGCTACGATAATGCAATGATTAAAATTGCACCTATCGCCTCTATTAAAAAGAAATCTATTTTAATTCATACAGAATATCTAATATTACACTGGCCTTTAAAAATGCATTTGTATTTAAATGCATGCATATGGATCTCCGATAAAAAATAAAAAATCTAGCTAAATCTAATGCTATATGTAAAAAAAAAAATATCAATAGTTAACTTTCTTTACTATTTTTTTTAATACAGTTAACTTCCTTACTTAATCCCCTTGAATTAAATGAATGAAAAAGAGAGAAAGCCATCAATAAATATATTTTTATCGTACAATGCGTATGAATGGATGTATGTATATAAAGAAAAGAATCTACTAAGTCATTCAGAAAATGCTACCGTCTTGAAATTAAGCAGTCCGCGTAACATCAATAACAACAATGATTTTAAATGGTGAAGCAATTGTGAGTTTTGTCTGCATTGTCCTGATCGAACACATCTCGTCACCATTGCGAGTGTCTATCAATTTTACGTTCCATTGGAAGTTCTCTCGTGCGAATCATTCAATTTCTTTTGCCAACTGCTCACATGTGTACAGAAACTATGACACACCAACTAATTTCGCCTATTTTTGTCTTCACATAAAAACTAGTTCTGTCAAAGTCTGCGACGAAGCTCATAACGGACTGTATTACAATACATCATTTTCATCTAATGTTTAATATACAATAATTTCATTCCTTCGTGAGAATTCTCACATACCTACCGACTCATTCCTGATGTTCTACAGTGAAAGGAGAGTCATCAAAAATTTAATTAATGTTTCACCACGAGAGCATCGCGAGGGATAATTAAGTCGGTCCGTTCGATAGTGATTGCAAATAAAATCTCTAAGGATATAAAATATAACATTTCTGTATTTATTAAGGCGTGTGTGAGTAAAGTGTGGCTATTATAATCACATCACGGGCAGTGGTTGGAGACCACCTATCGTCAAAGGATGCCGCCGGTCGTCGATTTTTGCAACGCCTTTGTGGACGCATGTTTGCTTCTATTGAGTCGAGTCAACGTTCAGAAAAAATATGTTCGCTCCCCACAATAATTATATTAATATAGTCAGAGGAAATTCTAGCTTATTAGCTTGATGTAGAGATAATGGCGGTGAATAACTTTGATTGGCTACCTGCGGGGTTGTGACTGAAAATTTACAAACTGATATTACTCGTACCTACATATTATAAACAACAAAACAGCTTTTTGGTTTTACAGTTGTTAAAAGGACTACTAAAATATCTCCTATGATCACGTTAGGCCAAGTGCTACACCACAAAGCCAATATGCAATGTTTTAAGCCAATACCCTATGTCTTCTAAGGTCTCACTGTTGAGCACGAATCTAATATCCAACTACGGGACGCTTGGAGCATACTCGAGCACTCTGATCCAGTGTTGATTGGCAGTTAATCCCTTTAAATTGTCTTATGATTAAATACTTGGATGTTTAGAAATTAAGATTAATTCTAGGTGAAAAAAATGATACCACAAACTAATACCACATGAATTGACCCAAATCCAATCTAAATTTGACAGCATTCTTTGTAAGAAAAAATGTAACAGTGGCATCTTCCACTTGTGGAGGCATTTATAGTTTATCAATTTCAAATAATTCCTCAAAGAAACCGCCACACGTAGGGCCCTAGACCCCTACTGGGAAGCACCGATCAATTAAACAACATGTCAACAAGTGTGTCCTTTGATAATGCGAGGAACCGAACATAATCATACGTTGGTCGAAAGTAAACCATAATACAAACAAGTTACGGTTAACAATTGTGATTACCAAAAACAAAGATTCAGCAAACCTCGTTATTTTATGATTGAGAAAAAGCAATCTCATGAGCAACACACAGAGTTCACAATTGTTCGGTACTGTATTAGCCTTTTGTGGTTAGGCTGGACTCACGTTCTGTTCTGCAAGCGATCCCCATATTTTTTGTCGGACCCCGTAGACGTTGCGGTGCCGCGAGAGCCCATGTTTTTAAGTGTTAATTTTATGTTCCCGAAATATTTATGACGCATAACGTGTCCATAATGTGGGTGGCTCTTTAATAATGTATCACTTCATTACATAACTAAGAAATATTCTCAAAGAAATATAACCATATAAAAATGTACCTAACGTATCTATTCTATCTAGTATGAAGTATTAACTGATAAAAGAAAAAAATAAGCATCACTGTAAGTAGTATTAAAAAAAAAAATTACAATGTAACGTAAAGTGTAACCCAAATTTGTATGAAACATTCGAGCACTCCAGTAACCTACATTCGTGATAAAATAAGCGTTTCATAGCAAAACAGGATCAGTCGAATTCACAATCGACGAAAGGTCCACAATAAAGGAATCAAAGGAGCCTCGAGCGCACAATGCGTAATAGAATTCGCAAACATTTTAACGCTATTAACGCAAAAGGAGGCGAAGTTAACAACAAATTCAAACATTGTCGGTAAAACTAATCGTCCGGAAGCACTTTTCGATCATGCACCATTTTGCTTCTACAAAAGCCGCTATCAGGGTGGCATATTGTGTTGGAAATATATATAAAAAATATGGCTCTATATTCAACAGCCATGAAGCGGTTCTTACTCACGTGTTTTATTCATATCAATCGCAGGTCCAACTTCTCCAAAACATAATCACATACTAAACTTAAGATAGAGACACCGTAAGGCGAAACGTATAAAATTTTCTCACAATAACATAGTCGTGTTCCGATTCGTTCAACCGCCGCATTCGTGTTGGACGAAATTGAAACAGAGTCAATCATTTAATGCTAAACGTAAGAGGCAAACCGTGACCGAATAAATGAAGATTTTGTTATTCACCATTCGCATTTCTGTGTCAACTTTAATTACTAGCAATCACATTTTCATCAACCTTTTAAGTACCCCACTATCGGGTTATCATCGTCATTGTTGCTCCGAGATTGGATTTCCCAAGTCTATTTTTGCGTTACCGAATTTCATTTTCAATTTGACGGACTCCGATTTCTTAATCTTGTAGCTCATCTCCGTTGCGAACGATGAAACGAACAAACCGATATCCAATAGCGTCTTTGGTAACAGTCAACTGCTGAAATTTCACTAACCTTTTTTGTCAATACAAACATTTTTTCGGGGGTCGCAATGTCGTCTGGAAACATTACAAATTGCTCGCCTCTATCGTCTGATTGAAAAATGTTTGCGTATTTATTTTATTTACCGCAATAGTAAAATGAATTGGATATTGTCTATTGATTCGGTATTCAATTTTTTTTTGTATTCGCATCGTATACTGACCGCGTTTAATATCACAGATTATTGCTTTTATACTAGCACAAGCACAGTGAGAGCAAAACGACCAATAAAAATTGCGAATGCAATATGCGTAAAGATATTCAAGTCGCGTATACCTACACGGTAACACTGCGTAGTTGAATTCGGTATACGAAGTCTTCCATCACTCATTTTAATATCGCACGTTACTCATACGCCAAATGAAAACCAACGGAACAGATTTTATGTATATAAATAACAATATAAATCAACAATGAATCAATATCGTTCGGATGAACAAACGTATGTCAAATTAAAAAACGTAAACTTTAGAAAAAAAACGGACGTATTAGCAATAGAATCTTCCACAGGTACTCGTTAACTGCTTTACAGTGATAGTTTATAATGTTCGAAGTCGATATCGTGTTGTGTAAATAAATCGTAAACCCCGTTTTCACAATCATAATATGTTTCTGCCTGCAAATCAATTTCACGTAGCGACATTAATGCGATATAGTAAAATTTATATGAGCATTTACGTCACACCGCACACACCGCTTTCTTCCACACGAGTTGCACCAACGATGGTCGGACCAAAAGCCGATTGTATGCAGCGGCTATATCGCTACGAGTATAAATGAACCGCAATATGCATCTTAAAACAGTATTACTGGTGTTTTTAGATAGGTTTATTTTATTCAGGGCGTCCATACCGCATCATGCCTATACAATAATGTGGTGTTAAATTATTAGCCATCATTACAATTAATTGCACATTAATTATGCCTGTCAACTTTAAAACAGCGATGCTATTTCGATTAGTCAAAAGTAATTTGGCCGTGTTGTTAAACAGAGCAAAAACTTTTTAATTATACTCGTGTTCACACGTTTCTCGATATCCGTAACACCAATTTCTGTATCTTCAAAATTAAGGCAACAGTGAGTATAACTTCTAAATTCGCAAAATATATTCCTATTGGAATACGTTGCGAATATTGAAGTTATAGTTCTTTTGGCGCGATTGGGAAAAATGATGAGAGTGAATTTACAAGATGCGCGCGCACACCGACAAAAAAAATGCAACAGTCTGAAGTTAGTTGCTACCGACAGAAAAAAGCAACAGTCTAAAGTTAGTTGCTAAAATTTTTTTATTGGAAGCACGTGTGTCGTATCAGTACAAATAATCAGTGTGAATTAATAAATAAAATATATTGGCGTTTATATTAATTCAATCGTATTGATGACGGTGATAGATAGTTATTGATTATTTATCAGTAAAATTACTGTTTTAAGTGCATTTATAGATTTGAGGTTAATTGTCGGTATGTATAATTTATTTACATTGCAAATTATAAATTATTACATTATTAATTATTTTTGTATGCTATATACGTATATGTATGTATGTATGCGTTGTGTTATTATTTGTTATTTTTGGTTTGTTACGCCAAAGAAGTACTTCTTACGTGCGTACGTGAGTACACACACTCTTTACTATTTATATACTATCGTATCATATTATTTTACATTATTTATACAATTTTATTTTACAGTCTGCCGGGCACGTGTCCCTTGCATGTACCAGACACCTAGAATGTACTCCACCACGCTGCTTGGCAAAGATACAAGTCGTTTACATCTTTTATCTGATAGTTTTTCATCTTACATTAAAGCCTCCGACGAGGTTGTTGTTATCGATAAACAAGAAGAGCGGCTGCTTTACGAGCATCCCGAAGACCGGAACGGCTCGAGGAAATTTGCCTCTGGCGGTCACAAATCCAAGTGCTTCATTCGTCGTTGTCCAATATTACAGATCGCTTACCAACTGCCACCGCATCAGAGCGTTGCAAATATTTATATACAAAATTCGTCTTTGCGTGTTGATGTGACTTAACTCCTCCTAAACGGCTGGACCAATTTCGATGAATTTTTTTATTTGTGTTCAAGTGCATAAGAGAATGGTTTAGATTCACAACTGGACACGGTAGGTGGCGCCACTGCGGGTTTGTTACTGAACTCTTCCTAAGCTGCAGATGTTTTTAACGGTGGTTTAATTTTGAAACGGCATGACTGATACTGATTCTTTTAGTGCATGTTTGAGTGATTTCCTAGATGGTTTAGATTTGTAAGTGGACCCGGTACTTGGCGCTTCTTTTCCAGACAAGACGGCGTCGGCTGAACCCACTAATATTAATACATTTGCTATTAAAATTAAACTTAAAAGTTAACCAGAATGTACCAAGCAAAAGTATGACGGGCAAAAATATTATTTCAGTAAAATAAGATCTTAGTATGCTATCTGGTTCCAAGCCACGTTAACACTCATTGACATGGTTACAGGCATTAAAACCAAAATATTAATAGAAACGCTGTCGTGACACGACATGATAAAGGCGCTATCAAATATCATTACCGACATAGTGATTTCTATTCGTAACCTGTTAAAATTCATTTATACACTAATAAAATAAGCCATTGCTATCCCAAAATCAAGCAACAAAGAGAAGAAATGCCATTTGAATGGGCATTAGAATTGGGCGGCACTTACAAAGGCGGTGTCATTCCATTAAGCCTTCTTCAAGCATTCGAAGTTTTCTGTGTGGCCCGAGTCGCGTGGCCGGAGACGCAATCGAATATCAAATCAAATTCTATTATACTTTCGTACGTTACTTGGCAAATCTCATGCAGCGCGTATATATGTACTCTTATAGCGATTAACAGTAAACATACAATCTTCCTAGTAAAACATACACATTTGACCCTCTAAGAATTGTTACATTTCAGGTGACCTAAGTTCACTAAGAAATTCATTTCATTCATTCATTCAATGTAAATTCATGTGCGGTCATTGTTTTGTTTTAGACCTGAATTGGTACGTCGTTTCATTTGGTAATATACAATGCAAATAAAAGTTGTTTCATAGTAGTGAGTTCCTTGTGGTTTGATTAAAATTATTTTTTTAACTTTTAGGTGCTATTAAGTACATTTCATTTGTAACAAATACATACTTGGCTTTCCAAATGTGTTGTCATAAGAAACATTAATCCGGAATAGGATATGACTCATGGATCGCAATTAGCATTTGAAATGAAAAGGACAAAATGCCACAAGGGCAACAGCAACAATTTGAGTTTTCAAAAGATTATTAAACTTATTTTAATATGAATTATTATACAAAATTATAATCAATACTTCATATTGTATAGGTGTATATAAAGATGGATGTAATAAATGTTACGTAAATACACAATTTAATAGATCTTCAAAGTAGAGCGCATGACTAAGTTACCTTGATACTCTTGGCTCAAGGGTAATTTATTAAGTCATAACTTAAAAATAAAACGCAATTAACCACATATGGTAAGTCAAGGAATAATTTAAATAAAATGTAACAGTTTTATGTAAGTAAGGACTAGAAGGATTTTTGGATATACATTGTTGTTTATACTAAATTTACTCAAAACTCAACAAGTTACTACCCGTAGAATTTAAAGCTAATGTTAGTAGAAAAAATCCAAAAAAGGACCTAACATTACCTATACGAGTGGTTGGTAGAAAACGCTATGAAAATACCAATCGGTGTATATTAGTGACGAATGCATGGAACAATGAAGCGTTTTGCATCCGCATTGTGACCTAACCTGACCCCCGGTGAACACATGGTTCTAGACACGCGGCTTTACTACAAATACCCTATTTGCCATACCGCTACAAACCTCTATTTATGACATTTGAATTTTGTTTCGTCACTTAAAAAGTTTCCCTTTTTCGTAAGCCAGGACTTACTTATTTTAAACAAATGAATTAATAGCTTCTTGCTTATTACTTAATAATAAGAAGTTAAATAGAGCATTTCACATGTTACAGTGCACGAATAAAAAATCGATAATGAGTGTTTTTATCTTTTTACTTCCTAATTATTGGATAATTCAGATTTTTTAAATAAAGATGCTTGTTTCATGAAAGTACACGTTTTGTTCTAATAATTTATTTCGTATGATTTACAGATAGGTACATACATACCCACCTACTCCCCCAATAGAACTTACGGCCAACTGTTCAAATTGAGGCAACGCCTTTCGGCGTGTCAGCGCCGAATATAATGTACGCAACGGCGCAAGTAATGAATGGAACTGAATATTTTATTTTATCATAGAGCCGTGTGTTTGAGAATGCCCTGTTTGACCTCATTCCGTATTCACACCGCGTTATGTACTAATTTGACGGGCCTTTTCTTTTCTATAAGGAATGGCTCCTTTGACGTGGCCACTTTGCGCCGCCGCTTTGAATTATAGGTATTTTAATGAAGCAAACAAGGTACCGTGTTATGGTGTTCAGTTTAAAAAAATCAGTATATTATTAACACGGAATTAAAAAATTAGTACACGGAATCTAAGACAGAAATGACTGAACATTTTGAATGTTTCTATCAATTGAGAATAATTTAATCAAATAACAGGAATTGAATAATTGATAATAACAAATGTATTATAACGTAAACTTTATGATTGGTGAAAAGTAGTTAGGAGAGTAAATTTATTCATAAACTTTTAGGTAAGAAATCAGATGAGCGCTCAATAATTTTTCACGATGCCCATATGAATACCTACCTATATAATGGCACATTCAGGTAATTCAATGTTACCGAGTCTCGGCGGAGTGCTTCAGCTTGAACGTGAGATTTTTGTTGATAACAAGTATATTGATAAATTTAATAATTAAACACAGATTATTAACTATTTGACTATTAACTATTGATTATTAACTATTAATAGAGGGTCAGTAATATGACCGAAATCGAGAAAAACGTAATCTGGACCAAAACACCCATCTTATACATATACGCGTGATATGTAGGTAAATAGCACTCCTACTAGAGAAAGATAACTTACATTGGACATATAAATAATCCAACGGCGTACGTTTTCATATTAAAATATGCAAAAATTTCGAGCTACAACTAAATGAATTGAACATCCGTTGTATCAATTTGTTTATTAATAGATCGGCATAAATTATGGCAAGTGAGGGCCTCGAAGACTGAGGCGAGGCATTTCGCGGGGCGGGGGGAGGCGTCATATTATGCGGGTAAAAGAGCCTGTCGGTGCCTTTGATCCGCGCCAACGCCGCTCGCGCGTACGAGATGCGCGCCGCCTGTCCGACACTGATATGAATGTGACTAAACCTTGATTATGGTACTGAACTCTTTATAGAGGTCAGCAATCACAATCGCCGAATGTTTTGTTGTTTATTGTTGTAAACTGTAAATTATTTTTCCGCTGCGTTTTTAATACTTCATTTGTTTTCAGTTTTTTTATCTTATTCATATATGCATACATATATTATTTTCTCTACCGTGTCTCTATTTTATGACATCTTTTATCACACCTCTCCAGCAGATAACGCCAATTTACAGGGTCTATAAACCATCTGTTAGATCGGGTCATCAGAATTTCTCTGGCGATGAGAAATCTTAAAAGCTCCGTAAAAGCTCTTTGGGGCAGTGATTCGCGTGGAAATTACAAGGTGCAGGCGGTACTGATCGGTATCTGCCTTCATCGGCTCCGTCACCTAGCCGCAGGCGACCGCCGGCCGTAGTCGGACACATACTGCGAACTAATACCGATATTAACTTCCTTTAAATTCTTCCGTGCCGTATAAAAATATTCTTAACTTATAAAAATTTTGTCACGGTAATTTCTAAATCCTTAAAATACGATTCCTTCGTGGCTTGTTATATAACTTATATCCTTGTTTGTATAAATTCGACTTTAAGAAAAACAATAAATAGTTTATCTACTAATGTAATTTACTGAATGTATTTAATGATAACCGTTTTTAACGATGCTATTGGATGTGGAAATAAATATGGTGTTAGCAAAACAAATGCAACAGTACAAATAGATTGACTAAAAATAAAAATGGCCGTACATTTTTTTTGTTTTACAAATCAATACGTGTCGCGTATTTATGTGTAATCCCCTTTCATCTTTTCGTATTATACAAATGTTTTCTGATCGTCGAGGCCACGGCGAGGCGGCTGTGACACTAAGCCAGATTTATGTTTAAAAAGGTTATATAATTTAGAATCGAATTAAAGATTTAAGACGCGCAAAGAGCCGAAAAGGGCTCGAAGGTGAAATCGATTGCGTGCATAAAGAGTTGAAAGCTCCAAATGGGTTGTGAGCGTGAGCTTATATGAGCATAGTCGCACTTACTTCTATGTGACTCATTTTAGAAATTATCAAAAAGACAACATTTGAATCATATTATCGAGTATGAAACTATGAGAGCAATTGATTTGGATAATGTTATTGTCATACGTAAACATTTAGCCGCGATGAGTGGTACACTGTACTTAACAAGCTTTAAAATATCTTATTAATAATACGGAAGCAACATACTTTGAATGTATGTATAATTATATGTGCCTTACAATCTTGCGTAATTATTTATGACGTAAAATTCATACAAAATATTACTACACAATTATACATTTCAAAACCTTAATGTATCTAGTATACTACGTAATAATTTCCCGAGTAAAAGTTGAAGATGACAAAATAAGCAACTATCGTCGGCATTCTTTCATGTCGACCCTCTCGCTTCATCCAAACTCTTTTGCTTATAGCAGTTCTCTCTTTTTAATATTACTTAGACGAAACAGGTCATAAGTCGAAGTGACATTTTTAACAATGAAGACGAAATGTTTTCGTATGGTAATGATTTATGTTTAAAACCGTCAGTGTGAGAGGTTTTTGGAGCGCATATGGCTGTAATTTATACATTGCAAGCTTTTGAGGCTGGACCACGAACGAGCGGGGAAACAATGGAGTATTTAATCCTGCTATATATTAAAACTAGCAGCCTTAACATTGCAACCAACATATCCATCAAAAACAATGTAACACCGTATCCTGTTATACCATTGCCCTTTCTAATTCCTCGAAAGTGGGAGTATAAAAATATGAAACAGTAAATATGCATACAAAAACTAAAAACAAATACAGAAGTTGAAATTTACGAACGGTTGTCCATAAAACCGTTGACGGCGCAGAAATGTCGCCCGCAATAAAATTCGAACTGAGAGGCGACATTTTAAACAAAAGTTATTTAGTACTTTTATGAGGGGTGATCATTTCTTTGAAATCCTAATGTCAAGGGAACTTGAAAACGTCTCGTTGTAACAGAGTGCTTTTTTTACACATACGATTTATGTAAAAGCAGAATTGAATAAAAGTTAAGTAAACCAATAACTGACAAAAGCAAACGGCTATTATTACAAGTAAAAGAAGACATTACTTTGCAAATCCCAAACAAGCGCTCAACATTAATCTCAATCCCATCTTCCCTTATCTAAACGGATAATCAATAAAGTCAATTGTGCCCACAATAATGAGTCTTTGAGAGAGATACAAAGTGCAGCTCTCATATCCACCGACTCAAGACATTTCTCGACGGAGAAATTTAAGATGTGATCAATCATCAGGTGTTTTCTATTCGAATTAAGATCAAGATCATTTGAAGAATGACTCAAATGAGACAATAGAAGAAGTCGTGACAAATTATTTATAAGAACCAGACGAACTTTCTACAGTTTCAGTCCTTGACCACTACAGAATGTTTAAATAAGCAAGGCCCTCTTATTAACGAAAGGTTTCGAGATAATAGATTTTTTTTATAACAGTCTCTAGTTCCGACGCGTGAGGATAAAATATTGTTATATTGACGCCAATAAATAAGCTTTTAGCCTGATTATTTCTTCATGATTTTATTACTTTATGGTCTGTTTCGTCCCTTAAACATAGTGAGAACGTTTCGTTAAATCTTTATAGTTTCACATGATTATCGGACAGCTAATTAACCGCTAATCATGAGTTAAAAAATTTACAACGTTCGTTGTATGAACGTTGTATAAATGTTTTAACTATCTTTAACACATAATTAAGTGTGGAATAAAACAAATACAATGAATACGCTATATATAATAATACCTAAAATATGTAGATACCTGAAATAATATCTACTTTGTATTATTGACAAATAACGCGCTGGTTTTATTATTATAAATGTTAACGTAATAAATCGAGATCTGTATATTAGTTCGGTACTAAATACATATTTATTAAAATGAATAAAATGCGTGCCTTTAAATTTACATTTTATTCTGACATGACACTCGGAACGAATTTTCTATGTATATCAGTTTATGACAGTTTTAGAAGAATTGCGTATGACATGACTGTTGATGAAATTTAATTACTTAACACAAATAGTTGCTTCATATATTATAGGTACCTACTTAATATATTATTATATAAATTCGCAATTAATTCTGATGCGACAAAACCTATAGGTTAAGAAACTGCATAAGTTGTTTGGAACTGCCTCTTGCCTGTGTACAATTAATAAGTACCTACAATAAATTTCAAAATTTAACGTTTTTACTAATAGCATAAACCCCTAGTTTTTTTTCTATAGATACATACATATATACATTATTTCCTAAATAAAATTCAAAGGACAAGTACTGAAACGGCGATGAATATAGTAATTTTGTGATTCAAATTAATACATACAAAAGCACAGGCAAATTGCGCAACAGAAAATATTTCAATTGCATCTGAATATCTTACCTTGGAAAGAATATCCTGTGAAGTAGGGAGGCAGAGTCAATGTTGATACAGCCATCGACGTTGGAGATACGACTGATAAGTGTAGAGCGACTTGTAAATACGGTACGAAGCACTAAATCAGTCCTATCACATGCAAAAGTCCAAGATGATCACAAATTTAGTTCGACACTGTCACAGGTTGCACGTAGACATGATTACGCAAAAGGAAACTGCGTGTGTCTAATCCGTGTTACTTTGAAGACAGCTCAGTGGCCACTGACGTGTGATGTAAAGATGTATTTCGACTCTCAGGTGTAATCTTTCACAATCAGCGGTGCAACAAAAAATGGTCAAACTGGCCGCCTCCACAGCCTTCGACACCACTACACCTGATCGTCTGTCTCTTTCTACTCGTGGCGCGTCTACACCGAATGGCGGGTCGCCAGCTTCAAATTGTGTTTTCAATTCACCAATTTCTATCACCAGCGGTTCTTTGAAGGCTATTCTAGAATATTTTGCATGTGAAAACTTCTTCACATGATATGTGAGCAATTTTGTTACAGAGATATACGTCAGTGTTTTGGTCGAGTCGGAGCTGCGGGCACGCCGGTGTGCAAACGAGACAACACGAAGCGCCGGATCCGGTATCTTCAAAGTGAAGAGCGCTTACATTTAACAATGTGTGAGTCGCGCCTGAGTCGGTGCTGCGTGACGAAAAACATGAGGCGTGTTGCCACGAAGATCTATGCCTACAGCGGTTTGTGATTGGTCAAAATTTTGTCCGGGGCGGGGTTTTATACACACTACCAAACGAATATTAATGTATTGGTGTGAGTTAATTGCATTATCGCTCTGTTCGTGTATCCATACAATTTGGAGTGTTTTATAATTTTTCAGCACTCCTAACTATTACGTCGGAAACCTTTATTGTTTCAGTGGAGCTAACCTACTTATGGACTTTTGACATGCCACGTCTTATTGTTCATTGTATGTGATCACCTAAATGTTTGGTACACGATGTAATTATACTCCAAAATCCACAAAATAACTTAAGGATACACGTTTTGTAACATATAGGTATCCTTCGGATAGTAGTGTGATTTAATTGTCTTTGTTAACTTACTTGGTATTGTGTGATTCTACCTTAGGAATTAATTTTGGAATTAACCTTAATTTAGGAACCTACCTTAGGAAATAATTTTTAAATATATTATATCAACTTATTAATAATAGGCTTCAATTACAAAAAATATTATTACTATTTATTAGTTTTTTTTTATAAAGTTATTTTTTTTCTATTACCAACACCTATCCACCTACCAACACCTATTACATCTACCTAACACAGTTGTTAGTTGTTGGTAAATTTACAATTTGAAATCAGATTTAGTGGAAAATGTTGTACCTTCGACAATATTTCAAAACTGTGTTTTGTAATTGTAGGTACAACTCTTTATTTTTCTAGTTGGAAGTAATACTTACATTTTTTAATAGCCTTGTTAATCTCTCTGTAACTTTAATTATTGACATTGACAATAATATTACAAAATCGATCAAATAATACAAAACAAAAATATATTTTTTCCGAAACAAAATTTCACTTTTTAATTTAAATTTATGATCACGAAATAAATTCATCTGCTTAAAAAGCGAGTATTTCGCAATGCACTAAGTTTCTGCATTAGGTAAACAGACAAAGCGTCGATTACCGCGACAATTACACAATCTGAATAAATAATTAAGAAAAGTGAGAGTCATTACATTATTTAAGTACCTACCTACTCTCCTAGTGGGGCAAGGGGGTTGTTTACATTTACAAATTATTACAATACAGCGATTATTATTTGCTAATTAACAAATAATTAGAAAACAGTGCGTCCAATGTTACAGGTATGCGTC
>DVPR01000417.1:0-14104 GCA_018239345.1 Oxynetra stangelandi
TCTGATTCAATCACAATTTATTTATTAATGTTATTTATTAAATTGTGTGGCCATCACATTGACTTTAAAACACTGTATTATTCACTAGTAATTGTAGTGACACTAAATTATTTTTTGTGTCTATACTTGGTGTATATTTTGTTGGTGAGCTGTAAATAATTATAATAATATCTTGGGATACTTTCATACATGAATATCTGATCCCAAAGTAGTCACTTAAACACTACATACATAGTTATATATATTTAAACTTATATAGATATTTGTTGATACTCAAATACAGAACAACTGCTTGTGCAATATTTGCCCCGGGTGAAAATCGAACCCACGACTCCTGGCTCAACAGGTTCACTGATCACTGTACTAATGAGTCATTAATAAGCAGCATTGAATATTTTTTCTTTTATTCGCACTGGTCTACGGACCTCGAATAATCCAACAAAAATCACAACAATTTGAATGTATATATTTGGGTGAACACCAATAAAAACGACTGCAATACATTTGTGTTCAAATTATATTTCATACTAAATATCGTATTTTTGCTAATGGCTTCTAACTGATTGATATTCAACATCGCTAATGGCTGATTTTTAAATGAAAATCGTATTACAAAAGGGAAATTCACATGTATTCATATGTATGGGAGTGGTCGCTGACCAAGGAGAGTTTGAATTGCGCAAAACATTATGCGATACGTTAGATATTCATAAGTATTTGATAAAATTTTCTATTATCACCTTACTGTGACTTGACATAAAATTGAATAAAGACATCTTGAAGAAGTTTATACAACTTAAAGTACTCCATAACGAGCTCCAAGGCGCGTTAAGTCTATGTAGTATTGCTGAGCATGGCCTTCACTCTTTTTCTAACGGGACACCCGTGTTCGACTGTTGAGTGATAGAACGGTTGATCAAAAACATGGCCATTTAATTAACATCCGACTAACATAACAGTGAGATAGCAGAATAAATAAGAGACTTGTATCGTAAATATGTAAAAAAAATATTGTGATTTAAAATTTATTGCACTCCATACCATTGACGAAGTTTTAAATATTTTTACACAAATAACTTTACATAAGTGGATAGTTTCAAATATTTATAATAAATATTAATAAATAAATACGAGATCTAAAATGAGATGTTCCCATTCTCTCATATTGTACAAGTAAGGAACGAGTCTGGAGGTCATACGGCGGTGTCCGGTCAGCGGGCTTCACAGATAGTCTTATTCCAACTCCGATAAGACTCAAGTTTTGTGGGATCACGAAGGATTTGAAATAAATCGTATGAACATTAAAATTAAAATGTCAATACACGTTATGGTCACGAAAGTATAAACATCAAGATACATGAAAGTATTACAGTTGTTTTGCAATAGAATTATATTGTTACCAAACAAACCTCGAACGAAAGATTCAATAATAATAAAAAAATACTCATATTTTATTAACATTTGTTCTCTTCATAATTGAGTATCTCATCATCTATCGCAGCATTTCTCAGCCTTTTTCAGTCCATGGACCCTTAGGAAATCAAGCACAGTTATCACGGACCCCTTAATAAAAATAAGCATTTCGCTCATTAAATGCAAAAGGAACGCAATCCCAAATATCATTTTTTTACAGGAGAGCCAAAAGCAAATTTGAAAAACCAATTTATGTATTTTTTATAGATTAATAATAGTGTTATACATCATTGGGTGCATCTCTTTTATTTATTTTTAAATATCGTGTGCTTACATCACATTCTTCGAATAAAACTGGTTTGCTGATTTTTCGTTTCGTGGCCCTTTTGCATTTAATGAGCAATTTATGTATGTCCAGAGATGACTTGTGGACCCCCAGGGGTCCGCGGACCACAAGTTGGGAAACGCGGATCTATCGCTATGTTTTTTTTTAAATACATAAGTAATTAAAAGCCACGCTTATTCCCATATATTAAAGTGTCGTTTCAGCTAAAGAAATCTAATTAATATCTCAAAAATGGGAAGAAACAAAATATGTTGCTAACGCCAACGGATAAACTAGAACATTTTGTTCCACGGTCCTTGTAATACTATTTTATATTTAACAATAAATTAAATGGTCTAACACACAACACATTAAACAAATTATTATACATATTATAACATTATCTGTTAATTTTAATCGACATAGTACAGAAATTGTAATTGTTATACTGTGTCATTGGATTTATTATTTATGTAATAATGGCTTTTAACTTTCGGCTAACGTTTCTACAAGTTTACCGGCTGTGGTCACTGTGCTGTACAAATGAAAGAACAGATACAGTAATAAACCAACACAGATAATGAAAAACAATATACAGAAACAAACAATGCACTCCGAGAAATATATTCTACACCTGTCTCTTCTTGTAATACGGTTGCTAGGGATATCTACGCTCGAGTAAGTCCACATTTCAAATTCCAAAATCACCCACGACCATGATCTGCAAAGAACAAAATATTTCATTTATTTTTCGAACTTTATTCTTACACCTTTTTTTTTTAAAGTTGCTACACATCGCGAACTGAACGTCTAATGGCATTATTTACCAATCAACCGTGTGTGTATGATGAAAGATTGCGACATGTGTTAATATATTAGATAATTTTTACCGTCAAAGTAAATGCCAACAAGTTTCGACTGTGACGGTAACAGATGGGGCATTATGTAACCGCTAATTGATCACACGTTGAGAGATTTGTGCGGATCATTGTATAATTTATGAAGCAAACATTAACAGTACATGTATTTAGCTTAGGTTGCTAAGCGACAGGCGTTCTTGAGCCTCCGACGAAGCTTGAATATATAAACGAAAATGATGGTCAGTATTGCTTAAAGATACGTTAACGGTGTATGTATAATATATGTTATTTATTAAAGCTATATATTTATAATATATTGTTATAATTTGTATGTATTTGAATTTATAAACAATGTAAATGCAAAATATTAAATTTTTTCCTGGTATTCTATTAAAATAGCTGCTTTTTATTTTCTTGTTTTTCTTCCACGTTTTTAATACTTAACTATAACAATGCATAATTGGAGGAAATAAAAATTTATTACATCATGAACATCTTTGTTTTTCAGCATCATTATAATAAGCAAGGTAACAAAATGCAGTAAATAACGCAGATAATATAAACTAGTTTCCTCGCTTAGTAAATATTTTATCATCAGTTTTAAATTTTTAAGTACATGGGAATTTGTTGAGTTGTAATGAATGTTTTATATTGTGGAAGGAACAAATTGGCTTCCATTTCATCTAAACTTATTATTACACGTTATAGGGTTTCAGTATTCCATCTAAAATAGGATTAAATGGAGCCTCAGCTCATGTGTTCACATTGCAAGGTGATTATTTGCCCTCGGTCGCGGAGGAATATATGGATAATTGATATAGAAATGAAATTTTAAATATAGATTGAATGAAGACGAAGCACGTCAGATTTGCAAGGACAGAGATGTTTGGCACTCCGTGCTGCCTGCCTACCCCGCTAGGGACCTGGCGTGACGGTTGTTTGTTTGTTTTTTTTTTAAAATAAGTTGACATGGTCAGTAGCACTGTTTATCAAACATAATAGATAAGAGCCAAGATTTGTCACAAATGCCTAGTCTAGCGGAGAATTGAATCCACGACCCCCGATTCAGCAGGGTCGTTAACCTCTGGGCCAACAGGCTAGTTAATGTAAATAGAGATAATGAATCCTATCTTAAATCTTTTCCGCAAAGACTCGAACACGGAACTTTTTGCGCGGCTGACTGATATGCTGACCTCGGACTCACTGTGTCCTCAAACAACAAACTTTAATTATCAGTTAACTTAAATATTCTACAATCATATCTTTACTATATGTAATTAAATGTTACAAAAACACATAGTAAATTAAAATCAAATAAGAAAAGAATACTAATGCATAATCTTTTGTAAATGTTAATATTAACGATTACTTTTTAGTCACAACCGCGACAGCAAGAGAGCTGGAGTTTAGATATCTCCGTGCCCAACGTATTAACGAATACAAATTCAAGATGTTGAACACTAAAAATAACCTGTCTAACTGGTCGGACGGCGGGTCGTTTTTCTACCTCCGATATCACTTTCTCATATGCACGTATCACTGAATCCTCTGGCACATCACAACTTGTCATATCATCACCGACGCGCATTCATTTGTCAGCTCCGTGTGGTTTGTTCGTTTTGTACATTGTATAACCGTTGTGTTCTCTAGTCACGATTTTCCCGCTATTATTTAATGCCGCAAGGTATATCTGTATGCGACGCGCGCGGCCGGTCTCTTGCGCTGATTATAACCGAGTGTAGTCTAGTTTAGCTTTATACTTAGTTCGCTCTGTATTGTTTGCCAACTGTCTCTGATAACGAACGTGCTATTTTATTGTTTTATTTGTTTACCACCGCGATTGCGCGTACATACATCTCTAGATCTCTTTGTAATTCAACGTCAAACAATGCTTCTATAATACATTTCACCTGACACATCGTCAAGGCCGGATGACAATACGAGTTATTGCTTGATGTTGTTGGTAACGGTAAATTACAAGTAACAATAGCTAGAAAATTACATATGATAAAAAAATTACTACATCCATCCATTCTTTATCTTGTGTATCAACTTTTGCAAATTGGCTACCATTTCGCTTCATATTGAAACCACAGTTTTTGAAAATAAAACAATGGCCTACAATGGATATACCTGAAACAAAACAACGGCTAGTAATTTCACTGAAATTTTAAATCCAACTGAATTCTGGCGCAATTCTGGGAATTGCCGAATATAACCTTAGTGGAGCGAGCCGTTTTCGGATTATAACGTACTAGCCACGGGATAAAATCCAGACAGCCGTTACACGTTGCCGGCTGGATATGATATATACCATCCATTGCCTTGGACGTGATTATTTTTTTTATCTTCCGCGGTATAAGAAAAAACATTATAATAAAAAATGTAAATAAAAAAATGTTAATTCCATTTGAAAATTTACCATCATATATTATAATATAGGTCCATAATTTAAATTAGCTCTATACGTACATTTACAATTAAAACACTTTTTAAAATAGATATAGAATTTCATGGCCTCAAATACTAAAACTTTTAATTAGAACCACGTTTTATACAAAGGAAATCAACCTTCAGCTATTGAAACTAATAAAAAAACTTTACAACTTAGAAAATTATTCAACGAAACGATAATGCTATTATAACATGACAGACGAAGTCGCTTTCAACTGTCACCAACAAACCGGTAAGTAGGGTATTTATGTATCAATTTCGAACACGATATTAAACTTCGATTCAGCGAATCGTTCGTTATAAAACTTGGTTGGTTACCCTAGAGCAAATTGTATCGTCCACCTCAGATGTCACGGGTCGGTTCACGCACGTGTCGACCCCGAGTAATACACGTTGTTGCATTTTAAAGTATAATGCGAGCTGGCACGTGCCCTCACCCCTTTTGCCCTCACAAGGGTCGCATAGTACGTTTTTGGAGTTATTATTTCTATATGTCCCCGTTTCGTTTGAGATTTTATTTATTTCTTATTGTAATGAAATTTATTGTAATTGTGTTGAAGTGAATTGTTACAGGACATACGGGATCGTAACTTCGAGCAGTTTCTGTCGGTTATACATTTATTAGTTCTATTTATATTTGATAATTACAATATCCAATTATTATTAGGCGGTCAGTAAAACGCTTTGATATGTCTTTACCATTAATCTATTAAATTCACGACATAGAAGTGACGGGCAAATTTATTTTATATTTGTGACCATATTAACCGTGAAGGCCATTATGATGACTAGTAGTCATCTTCTACTTACTAAAGTATTAGATGAATACCTAAAATATTTCTCATATGGTTTTTACCATACTTGTATTCCACACTTGTAGGGGAAATTTCCCTTCCATAAAGGTTTTAGTGGCTGTGTGTCAATGAATTCCAGAGAATCACATTCTTTTTTCAATACCGAAACAATAAATTTGGCTCAAATTGAAAAGTGCAGATATTGCAGTCTAGGGTTATTAGAATTTTGGTATTTTCATATTAATCTCAATAACTTTATTATTGTTAACTACAATGTGTATACTTATCACTGCGGACATTATTTTAATAATTAAAGTTTTGCTTGTAAATTCTAGTGATATACCAAAATGGCATTCCAGTAACAGCGTTAAATTCTTGTATTGAATCTGACAGGTAAAAAATTTTTCTGGAGGCATCATCACACACGCCCATCTCATTTCAAACCAACCGGATGGTTGATAAACTACGTACAAATATATAAATATGTAGTACCTATTCGTATGTAGATACTTTTTGAGTGGAGAGTATGATTGGAAAGTTTTTCTATAGCACCGCGAACTTCATGGCAGTTTATCCACGATGTTACCATACGAAACTATTCAAATTACATGCATTTCTTCTCCCCTTTACAATTACCGCGTGTACACGCGTTGCATTCAAAGGGCAGCTACAATCTTTATATGCATCGTTTACTAAAACATCTTTATTAGTTACTTTTTCAAATTATAATTATAACATGTTAATAGATTTAATATGGTAAGAAATAACTATACTAACGAATTATTATATTAACAAAGTACCTACTATATTAATGAATTACTATATTAATAAATTTACTACGTCGATATATTATTATACTAAACAGTTAGTATATTAGTAAAATGTACTATGTTATTAAATGACTATACTGTTAAATTACTATATTAATCGTGAAGCAACGATAATAGTGACGTCAAATCAACTATAACTAATCTGAAGTTCCACGACCATAACACGGAGCGTTATGGTGTCGTCATAGGATGCAATTATAAGATCTAATAGAGCACCCTTTGAGCAGTAAACTAATTACTATGGGGACGTAACGTGACCTAAATGCCGTAAGACCAATTAACTCAGATACAAGGCGTTTCATGCTGATGTTATATTTCTACGCTGCAACTCCCTTCAGGTCCCACTGATGGGCATGGGCATGGCATATATTACACCGACCTTATCCAGCACTGACTGTCTACTATTAAAAACCTTACAGATGTTATTACTTGTTTTATGATCAGAATAATAAACGGGCGTAATTTTTTGTTTTTAGAAGTTAACTCAAGGTCGACCCTTATATTCACAGATTCATCATCGTGAAGATTATAATTTTTTTATCAATATCAATTATGATAAAGAGCATAAACAAATGAATGATATGTACTTATATGAAATGTGTTGCTTTTGTATTGAACATAATTTTAACTTTTATTAGTGAAACTGTATCGTCTCACAGCATTCGACTGGTAAAAATTGAAGTTATCAGCTCTCGGTCCGTGATCATACGATTTATTGGAATTACGAATAGATACAATAAACTTTAGGTATTGATAAAATTTAGTGACATAATCATTGAAATCTGTTGTACGCACGAAAAGTTTTATTCAGATGAATAGCAGTTATTCAGAGTGAAAGAGTAAACTCTGTCGCAAAAGTCGTTTCAATTTGAATTTTCGCTTGTTTCAAGCCAAATTTTTGCGCACGTCGCCGCCATCATTGTAAAATCGGATGCGGCATCATTCATTTTCGAGGTTCGCAGTTAAGCCCCACACATACCAGCGCCATGCATTTCACAATTTAAATTCACAGTCGTTATTGATTTCCCGCTAACTGTGTTACGTGACTCCATGATTCGATGCCCAATTATATTTCTGTGAGCGGTATCACAAAATATGTATTACGCTGTTTCCCGATATGGTTACACGCCACCAAGTAAGTTAGCTATCTTTAAAACAAAACTATGTATAAGAATGTCAAATAATATTTATATTGTAATTTTGGTGTCGTTGTAGCTCCATTACTATCCAGATAATGTTAATAATAAAAACAGTATGATGTTATACACATTGAGTTGAACGGTTGTGATAAAAAGTTATTCTGTTTAGGCCCTTATTCGTGTCGGTCCAAACTTCGTTCCCACTACCGCTACGCCACATGTTGGGGTAAATCACACAAATAGAGGGCCAGCCGGCTAACAGATGCACCCCTAGTTCAAATGCTTCCAAGCGAAAATGAGTTTTATTCTCCTCTACATGTAGATTAATTTTAAATGCGTTTGAACGTATAATAGTATTTGAAAAAAGCGATCGTTAATGACTGCCGACGGTCTTTCTCTGGCATTTTGTCGACAGTTCCTGTGCGATTAATAGCTCGAGTGTGTAGTGGAGAAGTTTTCGTCATATATAAGGTGTAATCGCAAGGTTTGCACAAGAAGTAACCGCGGGGTGCCAGCTGCAGGTGGGATTTTTTTCCTTTCTTTCATTTTTTTTTCGGGGCGGCTCATTGACGTAAAGGAAGCCTGCCTTAACAGGTTTCTTTATGCGTCACGTGCTTTGAAGTCGTCCCTCGATTTAATAAATTCATTTTAAAGTTCAAAGGCTATGTTCAATCGCTATGTTCAAGGGAGCCGAATAAGTTATATTAGATATGTCGCTTTTTATATCGTGGTTGATTAATATCGTAATAAATTAGACATGAGACCCTATCATCTTTGAGTGCGTGAATAAAGAATTAATTAAAACAGCTGTCGAGGTAATTTTTATTTAAAATTTGTGTTTCCTGAAATTTTAATTTCATTTATATGTTAATTGTGAATATTTTGTCAACAAATGTGCACACAATGACACGATACTCGTAATTTCAATTTCAATCCAATTTTATTATTTCCTGTGTATTTTTATTGAAACTGTGAAAACTAAACTTATTTCAACGCCGGAATCTCTTCTCGTTAGTTCTGAACGATTCACTGAACTCTTAGCATTTTAACTTCGAGTTGAAATACTATTTTATGAAATCGAATCAGGCCTACGAAGGAAAATTCCGTCTGAGCCAATCATTTTTCGCTACCTTCAACTGACTGCAAATCTTTTCCAATTTTCTTTGAAGCGTTGGAAGTCAAATAAATAGATTCTTCTTGAAGCGCGCCTGTTGGCTTATTTTGTGTTTATTAAGGACTTTGGAGAGACAAATGTTAACTTGACGTATTTATCGTTTTTTTTTAGCAAAACAATGATGTATTTATTGTAAAAAATATATATCATGTGAATAGAAATTAAACAAACTTGTATACTCGTGTAATGTTTTATTGGTACGTTTATTAACGTTATATTATCTAATATTATTATGGTGACATTTTAAATCCTTCTTACATGTTGTAATGCCTTTGTTTCTTCTATACTCTGTTTTCTGGCAATGGGCCGTCTGGTATTTGGCTTCTTTTTTTAATGTCCACAATAAGGTATAGACGTTATAGAACTTCACATAATGAAACATGAACTTTATGCCTAATACTAATATGCCTATCCGTTTAGCTCTTAACTTTTGCTTATCACTATATCGGAGTAGCATGCAAATCTTAATAGTTACAACAGTGTTGATATTTAGTTCTTGAAGTTAAATATCATTTCTATATTATCGTTGTTAAAATTGAAATAATAATTTGTGATGATGTTGTTTTCAAAATTTATTAGTGGGTAATGTATTAACCTATAAATTTAAAAAGGATTCTCAGTTGTTTTTATGATGACAAATATATTTTTTAAAGAGAAAAACACTGAAATTTATTTGTGTTTTTACATAATTTAATGATTAATATCAGTATGACATATTTAAAAATCGGTACGAAAAAATATATACCTAAACATCACCTCTAAGCTATGCTTGCATAGCTACACTTTTGTACTATGTCTTCACTGGTTACTAAAATCTGGCACTAAACAGTACTTTAGTATTATTTAATATTAGGCAATACAGGGTTGTCTTTATTACACAAGGAACCAGAACCAATCAAGTAACGGTCAGGTTATGTTACAAATAGTGAATAATTAAATATTATAATTACAATCACGTGATAGAGGAAAATTGAACAAATTGCTATGTTTTTTTGCATTAAAATATTATTATCTAAAATTAGGTTGTTACATAACATTATATTAAATTACATAAAATACTTAACCGTAACTAAAGTTAAATATAAGGGGCAATGACCTTTGGATAAACACATGTAATAAATTATCCATAGGGTCCTGTCCTATAGATAATGTTATAAGGTATAAAGTTATACCGGAGCGTCGGTCCAGAGTGCGGGTCGTGTAGGAAAAGTTAAGATTACTCTGTGTTAGAGTTAATGTGAATTGCAAGTGTATTATCTGAAATATTTTCAACACGCCACGATAGCAAATTTACTGTGAAATACATAGATCAAGATATGTAATGTATATGTTTACATGCATGTATATGTATTACATATGTATATATATATATATATACACAAGTACGTAAATTTATATATATGCATATATTATGCAAGAATATAGCAAGAATTATGCAGTAAAATCAAAAAATGTTTTAGTTGAAATTTTGAATCAAAATTAACTTTACTATTTACTTAATTTTATATACTATTTACTTAATATTATATATTTATACTTAATTTAATAGTCATAATACAGCATAGCTTTCCAAATAAAAAGCGTTTTTATTTAAACCACCGGAGTCCATTCGAAATCCAAAAAAAGTGAAACATACATCTTATTTTTGTTTCAATAAGTAATTATACCCTGAATTTCAGTCCTTTACTTTACAGTTAATGTAAATGAATACCATCGGCATTTTCATTTGTAAATAATGGACCTTTTTCAAATGGAAAAATATTTATAACCAATGTAAAATTATTAGTAGATACAGTTATTATATAAAGATGGCCCTTAAAGTATAATGGATCTCGTATCAATTTCGCAATGAAACTAAAGCCAAAGAAACTCAATTTAATTAAAAGCTAAAGCCGTTCCAATCTTTCAGAATGATACCAGACCTCTCCGCGACAGTTGCGCAAGGGGAAGTTCTAGAAAAGCCAGTGAAGCTGCCTGCACACGAACTCCACAAAGTCCTATCGAGATTATTTGAAAGTTACAGCCGTGAGTTTGATGAGAGTCTTACGTCGGAACAAATGAAACAAATACTCATTGAATACGCCTACAGAGGTAGAAACATAAGATACACAAGAAGCGATTGATCCAATCGGTAGTTAGTAGGGGAATTTTTATTTAATTAATATTATTTAATACGCGGCCATTTTTCTACTAAAATAGGTTTCATGACCCTCATACTATACCAAAGTCGTAATACAGTGAAAATATTTGAAAATTCTTGTGTCCTTTGTATTAATTTAATTTATTAATTGATTCATTTGTTATTAACTAATTTCATTTCTTTTGCCTCGAGAATGGCTGTAAGACACCGCCATACTCGTACAGGCGGTAACGGCGTCTTTTGTGTTCTAAGTATTTACCGTTTCTCATAAATATATAGTCTTCTTACAGATGTACAAATAAATGTTACAAATATTAAATAAATATGGAAGCGGTCCTATGTCTAAGATAATATGTTATTTTTAATTTATTCAAACGAATTATTGTTTTAAATTAAATTTTCCTTTTGGTTTATGTAAAAAAAAATATTTTTATGTTTTCTGTATCTAGAACATCTTTTTCATATTAATGTATTAAGATATAAAATTTTATTATGATAATACGCAATTACTTTACCAAAGACGATATGTAAATACTATAAGTTATATATTTAAAAGTATTTTTCAGTACTGTAATATCTTTTTCATTTCACAGTCCCATTTCAATCCCTTAAAGTGACTGCCCAAGTTTGAGCGATAATCTGAAATAGCTTCATACGAAACATGATGTATCGAGGTTTCTCATAGAATTCATTGCCAAAAGTCGCTTTAAATTCATTCGTTTGCCCGATATTAAATAGTTATACAACTTAGCCTAGTTTCGCAATATGCCATATCGCGAACAATAAATATTAACTAGTCAAGTGGAAAATATAACATAATATTGCATCGTAGAAATTATATTGGCATAGCTAAACAAACAAACAAACAACCGTCACGCCAGGTCCATAGCGGGGTAGGCAGAGAGCACGGAGTGCCAAACATCTCTGTCCTTTCAAACCTGACGTGCTTCGTCTACATTCATCAGTTCATTCATACATATATTGGCAAAGCTCTTGCTACAATATGACTATATTTTATATACTTTTACATGGCATATATTTTCTAATCTTTCATACTACAAGATCATTATTATTATTGTAGGTTTCTATTGTAATTTCTCATTTGTGATTGCCTTTTAATTGTTACATAGCAATGTTTGTTGTCAACGATTTTCATTTTGATAATGATAAAGAAATATAACCAGACTGTTTGAGTACTCCATGTTGAGTGTTACCTATAGTCCACAGATATCTGCATCCAATCTCGGATAGGACAGAAATTGCACCAATGAACCTTATATCAATTGTTTTAAATATTCGTTTGCCTGAAATGCCTACTGTAATTTGAGCACAATAGTTCTAGAAGATTCGTTTCGCTCAGAACTAGATATAAGCCGATGGGGGTATAGCTTTGCGAGTAGCATAATATGAAATAAATGTTAAATGAAAAAAGACTTTCTTCGTCAGATATATAATGAAGATGTGGGATATGTGTCATCGATACTAAAGTATCTCACCTACAATATTTATTGAATCAAGTCGTATTTTTTTCTCATCTGTAGGTACTATGTAATTATGATCTCATAAAGAAGTAATTTTTTGGAAAATCATACTAAATAAATTAATATATTAACATCTTCTAACTCATATCAATGTCCAATTGTGTAATTTCATAGTTTCAATTGTATGTATCTATGTATGTGTGTGTGAGAGAAATTGCATATGGCAGCGCTTTACACATGTTTCGCAAGAAGGCAGGGTTGAAAATAAAAATGAATAAAACACAATTATTTTTCAATCACATTTATTTAAATAACATATTTGGAATACGCATAAATATAACATTGATAAGCGCAGAGTTAACTACGAATACATCATTATTTAACTTCGTCATTATTATTAAACGCACAGTACATTATAGATATTTATTAATGGAACATTTATAAGCATATCCTGAAAGGTGGGAAATTACATAGCACTATGGGGAGAATAAATTTGGACGCATTTATTACACATACACCGAGAGAACATTTAATAAACATACATTTCGTTAACTTTATGACTAGATAGAGACTAGATCGCATGAAAGAGCCACCTGTTGCATTCCGCGTTCACGAAAATGGCCCTTCACGCGAAACACTTAAGTTGCAAAACACCAGAGCCCGTTTTGTGTAAGGGGAAAGGATAAATGTTTTTATTTTTTTTCCACGAAAGAATTAAAACAAACTGACATTGAATTCGAAATTTTCTATCGAGAGTTATTCGGAAGTATTGAGTAGAGGGGGGTCACGAAATTTATTGGGTGGGCTCTGGGCCGAGCATTGCTCAGGCAACCGCTAGCTCGTGCATCCCGCGGAGCAGACGGGAGCGCAGACGGGTAAACACCGGGTGCTCGAAAGCAAATCCGCGATGGTACAGGAAACGCAGAGTCTCTTGAGCGCACACCAAAAATCCAAGACGTTCGGGAGCCAAGTCCACCGGAACGCTATCCAGCAGCGGATCGGAGTTTTCATCTACGCCAGTGAAGCAGTCCTGGTCTTGCTGGTCGTCATTGTTCGCGCCCGGCTCGTCATCAACGCGCGCTTCTTCCCCGGTGGCTGGTTCGTTGCGATCAGAAGTCTCCTGTTGCACCCCCGGCTCAGTAAGGATACGGTTAGGCATTGTCTCAAAAGTGAAAGATGCAGCTTCACCGTCGAACGTGGTGTTACAGTTACGACCAAAGAGTCGTTTTAAAACTTGGCGCTTCTCGGCGTTGACCGGATCATGGCGTAGGGCTGGTTCGCTGGTGGAGCGCTTGCGGCGACGTTGTCGTTTTATCTTAACGTCGGAGTCGTTTTCGCGTTCGCGCGTACGTTTGGTTGTCATTCTGAGTCGAGCGTTCCGGCGAGCTCGGGGTTTCGACTGCGAATGGGCTGCGCTCAGGGAATTGAAGGGTCTCGATGATATTACACGGCTGCTATCTGTCTCGCTCTCCGGGGCGGTCTGCGCGCGCGTGC
>DVPR01000418.1:0-14099 GCA_018239345.1 Oxynetra stangelandi
CATCTCTGTCCTTACAAACCTGACGTGCTTCGTAGACATTCATCAGTCTCTTCATACATACATGCCGGTTTCGGAGGTCAAATTTATATACTTATATAAGTAACATAATTTTGTTATCTAAGCATGGGAAGGATTATTGAAGTGCTATGTGCTTTTTAAAATCTTCACATTAAAAACCGAACCAAATAAATGAACAATGCCACTGTGTTAAATATTAAGTTTTTCATTTAAAGTAGTTATTTGATAAAGTCTTTCGATCGCAAGTCATAATATAAATTTTTATTTGAACTCCTATCGCTCGCACGCGGGTTCATTCTAACCATTTGTGTTAATTAAAACTAAAACCACCTACTTAACTGTAATAAGTATTTAAAATATTTAATATAAACAGGTATGTTAATGTACCTACTGACTCCTCAATCATATTCATATTAAATATTATTCGTAAATAAAACAGTTGCTGTCTATAAATGAACCCAGATTGAAATTATATTTGATATAGTTACCTACCGGAACTACACTGTATATATGTTACTAGAAAGGTTACTAACGATGGTTTTAGATATAGTTATCTGTACTGATAAATATTGTACCGTATATTTTTGTATGTGCATGTTGCATTTTTGTATGTAGAAGTGTATTTGCCGATATCAGATTTTCATTTGAAATCGTACAGATATTTGTATAAAACGTTCGTGTTTTTATACACCAATTCATTAATTTTGATTCCATGGTTTAAAAAATAGAATTATCAACGTTGATATACGTTTTCTATCAAAAAAGGTAGCCATACTAGCCCTCTCTTTTCTATATTTATTTCGGCGGTGTATTTTTTTTTTGTTACACTAATAGCCAACACCTCGATATTTCTTATCCACTTATCCTTACAGGATCTAAAAACTAAAAGCTTAGGTATATTTAGAATAACCACCAACATATGAGGCGTTTGTAAATATCAGTATGTGTTTGTAAAACGAACAGATTACCGTTGAAGTGATATTTAAACAGGTTTGTTTGTAAATTCTTGTTATTGTTTTAAATGTGTACGTGCATGACATAGGTACATTGAAACTACATCGTATATCGAAATATAAATATAGCCTACTTTTGGCTGATATAAGTCCCTTTATACTAAATTAAAAGTTGAAGGATTTTTCTTGATTTGTTTAGCCATAATAAAATAAATTGGAAAGTACTTACTTACCTACCTATTTAAGAGTTCCTTATAACTCTATTAAGTGTTTTACGAAATAGGTACTTATGGTCATTGAAATATTTTACCTTTAAACATTTAAATATCAATATATAGGTACCTAAATAATAGGTGAAAAATTCTCAAATTATTTTTTTCATAAATTACTTCAGAATTATGAACATTTCATTCATGTTGCTAGAATTTTTTATTAAGACATCATCTTAAGTATTCCATTCGTTGCGTGGAACTCCTCAACAGAACTAATGTATTTTTTTATATAAGAATATTAGCAAACGAGAAAGAAGCAGTCACGAGTAGGCTTCACATAACTCCTGGAATAGGCCTGTAGCAATATATATTATTGTTAGTTGCAAGCATTCATGTTTGTGAGTATAATTTGGTATTAAAACTGGTTATATCAATTAGGTGAGTTATTGTTACGTATTAATCAGTATTAGTTAATGTCCATCCGTTTTAACGTTGGACACACATGTTCTAAAATATTCCTGCAACAATGACATCCTTCATACCGAAACACAAACTATTTTAACAATAACTCTTTTTTCCATAGTGTTTTGGTATGAAATATATGATAACTAAAGAGCAGAGCTTAAGACGTTTCAATTTCGTGCTAAGCAGTAACAAAGAATTTGTCACGAAATATGTCAAAGAATTTCTTTTCGGCTATTGACCTGCCGTGGAAAATTGTTAATTGAAAAATTATGTCCCGCATGCTCCACACTGACTATACGAGTATTATTGTTTTAAATACGTTCGACACCTGACTAAGTTCACGTCAACCTGAACAGGTTGCTTACGTCAAAAATTAAAGTGGCTTACTGCACTTACTTGCATTACTTTGGATAACTATGCAACTATAATCTTGTTCTGATACGTCAGATATAATAGCTAATTACCGGACAGTCCTTCGAAGATAGATCATTGCCGACATGTTTTTAGATAATCCTTCTGCCAGTGTTCTAATATTAAATGACTTTACCACGACTAGTCTTGGTTTTTATCGGTTGCCTACAGAATTGTTTTATGATATATGTATGTAGGTACAACTGAAATGTTAAGAAAAAATTGGTAATTACTAGTCAGGTGATCAGTATGATGCATGATTATGTATCTATAGGCAGTAAGAAGTACATAAAAAAAATTAAATGGCGGTTTCGAGTTTAAACCCTAACGTGAGAATATACATCTTAAAATGAAGCCAATTTTAATTTACTAGTTAAAATACTTGTACATTACTATTTAGACTTTGATTTTATGAAAACACCTACGTATACATATTCAAAACCTTTATTTTCTCATAAGGTATTTACCTAAACATGTGATACATATAGGTGCATAATGCTAAATATGTGATACATATACCTATATGAAACCGGCGTGTATGTATGAAGAGACTGATGAATGTAGACGAAGCACGTCATGTTTGCAAGGACAGAGATGTTTGGCACTCCGCGTTCTCTGCCTACCCCGCTAGGGACCTGGCGTGACGGTTATTTTTTTTATATTTTTTATACCTATAATCATATCTATATACACATTATGGCTACGGTCTTAAGCTTGTTCATTCTGAAACTAGTGTCTAAATGCGTGGAAAGATAAAAGTCCGACAATGATCTCATATAACGACGTCAACAATACACTTATATACGTTATCGCTTTGATTATCTTTACGCACCTCGTCGGCACAGGCGTTGTAGAATGGAAGGAAAAAATCCAAGGAAAAGGTACCCTTCGTGTTTTTTTATATATAGTGTTAAATGTTCCATTGCTTATCTAAAACTTTTATAGCGTGAATTTGGCATGTCCGTAAATACGAGACAACTGGTCTTCTATGAAAATGTCACGCTATTCGTAAATGCTCACAATGCTCTTTCAGTTATCTTAATACTTAGAATATGAAGTAGGTATAGGAAAACCTGCATGAAGTCAAGTGCTAAGGAATGCAATACTGCCAAGTACTTTTATCATATTAATAATATTTTAGTGTCGAATCATTTCCTTTCAAATTTCTGGTATGATTGTTGATTTAATATCTGTTAAAGCTGGGATCCTATTACCAATTAGCACAGTTATAATTATGTATATTTGGCTCATGGAACCTTATAAACGATAATCTACCTAATACCTTTTCTCTAATACGTGTGTTTTATGGAAATGATAGTATGATTGTAGGATACCGCTATTAAAAATTAAAATTCTAGTTAATATGTGGTTATATGTTTTATATATATTTGAGAACTTGACAAAGTATATTTTTAGTATACGACATGATTTAATAGTTTGATGTACGGAATAAAAAATGGGCAATGATTTATTCTTAATTGCGACCAGGTTGTTATTCCAACCCTAAAATAGTGTCTTATCCATGTGGCTGATGGTGCAAATGTCTAATACTTGCAGAACGTACTGGCCATAGCCAAAGTAAACTACGCAATAAGCATTAAGTAAACCACCTACTCGCTAAAACAGCACGCATCATATTCATCATTGTGTCCTAGTTCATAATTTTTCACCATTTTCATTATAATATTTATATCAATAAAGTTTTAAATGAATATCAACTTGTGAAATCTTCAGCAGTATGAAGTATTCAACTGTACGCAGTGAGAGACGTTTATTTACAAATGCCAGGGCTATGTTCAAGAAAACAACAATATATTCTTTTACAATTGGCTGGCCCGTTGGTGCACCGGGGGTCGTGGGTTCGATCCCCACCCAGGACAAATATTTCTATGATGAGCAGAAGTATTTGTTCTGTGTCTTGAGTGTAATAAAAATATCTATCTATCTATCTCTAAGCATATAAATGGTTTATCAGCCTTAAGCAGCAGAACTTAAGTACCTACTTACTCTGGAATCAGATGGCCGTGTGTAGAGATGTCCGAAGATATTATCATTATTTTTTTACAATTGCGTGTTATAAAATTATAGATTTCGTGAAAGAACACCATGTGACGAGTACTTTTAATAGACGAGCATGTATACGATGCTGATGCAGTAGTATACAAAAGACGAAAGAAGTTGATGAATCTTTTTATTTTCTGCCTACTCTTAAGAAAAACCGGGTTTCAAATCACTAGGCAAAGCGTACGTACATATGTAGATATGTATTATTATAACAAGAATGCTTTGCAATCCATATTGTAAGTCTAAGTTTGTTTAAAATAGAAACAGTTAATGTATATAACATACTCTTATTAGGTTCTTTTAATAAATGTCATTTTGTGAGCGAAAGCGAAATATAATTTATTGTCGAAATTTAATTTCTATTTGATTAAGTTGTTTATAAATTATTCTTCATTATTTCTAGCTAGTAGTTACAAAAATTTTAATAACAGGTAATTGTTATAATACAAACGCGAATAATATTTTACATTATACGACCTCTTGAATAAGGACATCATCGTAAGGTAAAGATATATCTATTTGCATTTACCAGTGCCGTCTACGAATGAGCTGTGGTCTGTTATTAGTAATACGATAAAGTCGTCTAAGCGCTCATCGTGTTTTAAAAACGATAAGTTAAAAGTTTATTTAATTTTCTTGTTATAATCTCAAAACCGTTGCGTAAAGTAGTAGTACACTTAGTAGTACACTTAGTAGCACACTTAGTACCACACTTAGTAGCACACTTAGTAGTACACTTAGTAGTACACTTAGTAGCACATTTAGTACCACACTTAGTAGCACACTTAGTAGTACACTTAGTAGTACACTTAGTAGCACACTTAGTAGTACACTTAGTAGTACACTTAGTAGCACACTTAGTACCACACTTAGTAGCACACTTAGTAGTACACTTAGTATCACACTTAGTAGTACACTTAGTGGGACACTTAGTAGCACACTTAGTACCACACTTAGTAGCACACTTAGTAGTACACTTAGTAGCACACTTAGTAGTACACTTAGTGGGACACTTAGTAGTACACTTAGTAGTACACTTAGTAGCACACTTAGTAGTACACATAGTAGCACACTTAGTATCAACTGTAAGTAAGAACAGTAAGTATAATCATCAACATTTTTGTCTTTTTCCAGTAAGACAGCGATTTACTTTAAGAATGACTGGGTAAGAATAAATACTACGTCAACGAATTATGTGTGGCTAAAATTCAAACGTCATGGAAACATTATGAAGAACTCCAAGGTCAACGTTTTCCCTTTATAATATAGCCAGTGATAGTTCATCTTTAAAACGTGCATACTTTTGTAAAGTCGGAGGTGAGTGGTATTCAATTACTAACCTTCGATCCTGATTCGAATTCTGGAGCTGATATATAGACCGATATGTTGTCTCTCTGTATTATATTAATTGTATGTATAAAAAAGTACAGCTAATTAAATCAATACACTAATTAAAATAAGTAACATAAATAAAATTAACACACAATTAGTGACAATGATAATGTAATTTATATGAACGCTCGAAAGGTTGTTCACCAAGAAGAAATATATTTATACGCACTTTCGTGATCCGTTTGCTAAGGAATTGTAATACTATAATTTATGTAATATGGTAATTTGTTTTAAGCGTCATGAAGGAAAAACAACACACACCTCATAATACTTATTCTTTATAATTGAAAAGGAAATCAAGACTATGCATTTTTAATTAATAGGTTAGATTTTTAACCAAGTCACCGATAGTCTTACGCTAGATTAGATACCCATATTTATCAGTTATTATTCAAATTCATATCCGTTTATTATTCAAAAATACAACACGCCTTGTTTTTCCATAGATGATCTCACGAAAAAACAAAGACCTAGTTAACTGCTGGATTTTATAGTTCCGACATGGTATTGTATCAATGAGTTATCAAGGATTAGGAACTTTACAAGACCTAATTAACTTATAAGCATACTAGAAGGGCAAGTAAACGTGAATATTTAATTTTATCAATATAATATATTCAATTAACACATGTAACACATATTCCTATCTGCTACAAATATTAAGTCTAATGAAAATGTTTTGGTGTATGTATAGTTGACGCGAAAACAATTTACCTAGTCGTAAAAGGAATGTTAAACATTAATTATATAAAATCGTATAAGGCCGTAAGTTAACAGTGCGGGGTCGCTAAAACCGTTCTTATTTGTAGAACGTTACGTTTTAATGCTTGTCGCAATTTGTGAAGGCATAGGTTTCTTTGACACAAGGGAAACAACCGTTAGTTCCAACAAACTCCGATACTATCTCTGGCAGCACTATACAATGTACGAATATGATAAATATTACTTAAGGTATATGCATGCATTAAATTATCTAACGGTGTAGACACAGCTATTTTTTATCTTTTTATATAAAGGTTACATTTAAATGAAATATACAAATAGCAAAACCGGTATAACCTAAGACAATGTGCATTCTAACTCTACACTATAATGTTGCAGTGTACAGCGCCATCTAGTATCGAATGGCAGTACTATTTAGTAAACTCACGCACACAACGACCAACTCCCCACTCCCGGCTGTTCTGATAACGCGAACCACGAGCTCAAAATATAAACGTACATAGAAGTACGGGTTACGATAAGTGCCGGTGTAAATTTTCAAGTACCTATCGAAAAGATGGAAATAATTTTATATTTCTAAGATGCATTTCTATGTATAACATTATTATTGATTATATTAAAATTTTCTATGGAACCATCCTATAAGTATATATTTAAGTTTAGGTATATGATTAACATATATATAAAATACAAATGTTGCTGTTTGCCTAAATCTAGTGTTAGTTAAAAGTACATATTATTTTGTATGATTACACATTCGTACTCTTTAAAACCATGACACTTGGACCATGACCATAACCCTTAAAACTATTTAAAAGCATGCAAATAAATAATAATAAAATAAAGTTATGGATCAAAATACGTTTTCATTTTCGTACATAAATAGCTATTATGAACAATTTAATGGACTCACTTTAATCAATTTAATTGTAAATGTGTAATTTTCGCAACTTGTACTAAGTATGTTGGTAAAATAACTAAAGTTCAAATTTAGAAATGTTATTTATAAGAGGTTCTCTGGACAGAACAGAAATTATAGAATTTATCTGCCACTTACTTCTTGTTGACTTTTTACTGAAGTTCTATAAGGTGACTTCTGAAGGTTGTATTACAGATATTGGTATTTATTAACAACCACACTATTTGATAATTACAGTCTTATTTATAAATATAAAATAAATAATTTTCTTATTTATTCTTCACAAATAATATCCCATACATATGATTATTTCCATTTGCTTAAACAAAGCATCTCGAGGTAAAACGTTCCGTAGGAACATTTTTTGCTCATGGTACTTTTTGCGTGAAATGTAATAATGACCGTTGCTTTGTTTAGTAACTGTGGTTACTGAAAAAGTAGAGCAAAAACATTGCTTTGGGACCGTCGTCGAGATTGCTTTTTACGCAAAGGGTTATATAACACAATAGACTAGAAAGATCCATTTATAGGGTAATTCACATTAACAATAACCATACAACACTGGATTGTTATACTCTATAAAAAAATGTACGAACGCATGCGAAATATTAGTTTAGTAGTGATTTTAAACTTAACGAGTAAAGTCATACTCACCTTGTGATTAATTAATTATAAAATATATTTACATTAATACGGTAAATCATAGTGATAACAGTGTCGAATGTCGTGTGTGATAAAGTGAGATTTGTGTTAAAAATACTTTAGAGATAATCATTTTCAGTATGGCTGAGTTTCACTTATCACCGCGGTGAGCATTTCAGTTCATATATTTTTTGTGATTCGTTTAAATATTTATTATATAATCTATATTCGAGTTTTATTTGTGATTATTTGAACTCAAATAGTATTTATGAATTATGTTTCGCATGCGTAAAATGTACAAATTTATCTAGGCAAAAAAATCACTTTTGATATAAACATGAATAGTAGAAAGTTTTTATCAAAATTAATTCGGTACCTAAATAAATGAATACAAATACGTGTAGCAATTTTTTGAGTGAATTTGCGGAAATTTTAAAGTTATATCATGAATTTCTTGAAACTACAGATACCTGCCTATCATGTTATTAAATTAAATAATTTTTTCATATGTATTGAAATAATAAATATTTTAAATTATTAAGCAAATTAAGCCAAACTTTAAGCTTAACAGACATTTTTAAATAGGTATATTATTCATATCAAGTAATATCCTTAAATATTACACCGCTAATATTTAAATATTACTTCGTTAATGATTTTCATAATTTTAAATAAGTATTCGCATCAGAAAATAGTACCTAACTAATCAAATGAATTTATAACATAAACACGAAATTTGCTGGTAAAATACCATTCCCACGTAACGGTATTTCTTAGCATATGTTGAGGTGGCTGGACCGAAGTATCTTTTAAGTTCTATTTGCAGTCACAACGACCAATTAGAGAGCTTTGCATATCAGTATAAAGATGCCATCACCAATAATGTATTTTAATTGGAAAGCGACACAAATTCTACAAATTTCTTCTCCAAATAATGATGTAGTGGACATAGTTTAGATGCCAAGATTAAAGTTAAAAAGTATATTTTCTTTATAAAAGTATAATGATCGCTTCTATATTAACATATTTACTACACATCTCATTTTTACCATTATAACTATCTATGAACAGGTAAACAATAAATGCTTTTATTATCCTTCAAAATAAATAAACAAGCTGGGGTTACATAAAGATAAACTACATCTCTGTTGTTGTATGATTAGGGAATAAATGTCGGTTATCGAAATGAATTTTAACTTTATAATTCTCCAAGCAGAAGGAACATTGCAATGTACTTTATCAATAGTAATTCACAAATGTACCTGCATGTTAACTCTGTTAAGTCTCGTGGTCATTCACGTGGGTATTTAACCAAAATTTGATATGTTTTGCACAATAATTAATTAATAGTGTTAATAATAGCTTAATTTGTAATTAATAATTGGTCGCCGACAGGTCTGTAGGGTATGGTATATACCTACAATCTTTATATCTAGATCTTGATATCTTTATCCCTCACTATACTGTTTTAATTAACTTGTTCATGAAACGGTCTAAATATAATTTATAGATAAATATGTAGTCTGTAAAATGAATATAAAATAGAAATATATTGAAAAGCACAGATAAAAAATAATAAATACCAATTACAAGATAGGTAAAGAAAAAGAAGCTTGTGCAGTTGAGTTTGTCTGAATCAGTTTCCTTGTGACGTCATTTTCATAATTGTAATAATTTTCTTGGATGTAAACAAATACATAAACAGCGCTACACTAATCACTAGGTATTCTTTATATGGTATAGGTTCCAATTTCGATTTCTATAAACGGATTGGCCTCAGCTCCATTGCTTACAAAATAAGTGCCCAGATATTCAGGTGGTTAACTGGCATTGAATATAAAGTAGGTAGGCATCTTGTGTGGTGTGGGATTCCAGTTTGGGTGCGGAAATACAGCATGAATGCTTAATTTATACATAATAGAGAGATTATGCTATCTATATGTACAGTGAAACGTGTAACGCATTAGTTGTTTTATACTATAGTGCAATTTTGTATTTGTACATTTATCAATGGAACTTTACTTACAAGTAGGTTTGTGCACAAGAAGATTATTTCTGTATATCTGTATATATATTCATCTTGTCCCTTAAGTAAATAAATGTTATTATTTATTTATCTTAAGCAAACTACGCCAAGTACGGGTGAAGTATATAAAATATTTTCATACGCGCATTCTGCTGCAAAGTCGCGCTTAAGCGTACCTAAACATTCTCTTAGAGAACACCCAGATTCGACGGGAAACGATAAAAAAGTCGATTATGATGGCGATATTCTTTTAAATATAAGTGAATTACTGAACCTTAAACTTTAGTCACCATGTAATATATTGCAGAATGCAGAAAAATAATACGCAATCCTCAAAACTATGTTAAAATGAAGCAGACATACGAAATATACATTTCATGTTTAGATTTGAATAGTAGGCAATACGAACGCGAGTCGTCGCAGCCTCATTACGGAGTTTCATGGCCTCGATTCCTACTTTGTGGTAATGCTGTCTGCTCTTTACATCTGTTAGCATAATACTGAGCCAACTACGGACAGGGCGGGGCCGTCGAACACGCTAGGTCGCGTGCCGTCGGCTACTTACACCGCCTACATCGCGGCCTACGACGTAAAGTTTTCATCTAAAAACTGTAATTATCCTCCGCTATACCGAGGCGTGTGTTCAATGTAATTTGTCGCGTTAATTTCCTTTAACAGGAAAGGTAACCGATTTTGTGAGCAGTTAACGGACGGAAAGATAGCTGATACCTACGCTCTATAATTGACATGGTATTTACCTACCTAAAGTATATTTGAATGTATTTTCTTTACTTTTGTTAACTACTACTTATGTTAATCTATACGGGTGTGGCATTATTATCAATATATCAATAATGTTCCATATTATTCCATATCAATGTTCCATTCATTTAAAAATAAAAATCTAATATCTACACTATTTACATAGGTACTTATTACTTTATATTTATTACTATATATATCTCATAATGAAGAAATCTTATGTAAAATTCAATGAAATTTCTTTAACATTATGTATTTGTCTAGTTTAATTGAGTTCAATTGTTAAAGTTTCGTTATTAATGTTCTGTTGAATGTTAATCCCCTATAGTCCCTAAGCCTGTGTTTTAACGCCCGTTATAATGTCCCTACATTCCCCTTTATTTTTGATTTCAAAATTTGTAGTTTCATGCTTCGTAGCTATTACATTTCCGTAAAACAACATTTCTCTGCTAAAATGTATTTCTTACACTACGCCTAGCAACTTAATTAGTTCATTATTTCAGTAATTATTGTGTTTTAAAGATAATTAGTACAATTGTACTATTCAGTACTATTCAGTACTACTATATATAAGGGATTGCTAATATACATCTACAGTAGATGCAACTCACGGGCACTTTAAAAATAATGCAGGTTTTAAAATGATTTAGAATATCATTAGGATTTAGATAGATATTCAAGAATCAATATGTCCAATGATCCAATATATCCAAGGATTAAATATTGGTTTGGAGTAGTAAAATAAGATACTGGATTTTAGTGTTGTGTCTGATACAAAAATAGTCAGAAACAAAAGATATACTAAGCCGCTGTAACTAGACTCTCGTAAGCAGACTTTTGTAGGCAAATATTTTTACTAGTGTTGACTTTTTACTGTTACATATGTGGAAAACAATTTTTTTCAAAAAATTATTATTATTATATAAAATAAGTTCTCACAACTCATTTAAGCCAGATCATGTGTTCTATGCGAATGTTGACGGAAAAAGTTAAAAATAAATAAACAGTAGATATATTTTACGTGACGGTTATTTCTTTATTTTATTTATATTTTACGCAAATGTACCTAGATAGAAAAATATACTTAAAAATATAATTATCTACAGTTTGCAATTTATTTCTATTCAGTTCCAACATTCAATACCAGTTTTAAGTGTGAGAATAACACTTGAAAATCATGTTATAAATAAATCCTATACTTAAGAGAAAAATTTAAATCACTCCAGCCATTCCGAGTAAAGTAAGTAAAGTAAGTGTTAGCGTCGAGGTCACCTTAATATTGTTTTATCTAAAGTGCGCTTAATCGTCGACCCACGACATCCTTCGCCGGGTATCTTAAGCCTTTTCCAATTTACCTTGACACTTTCGTCCTCTTTGATGGTTGAGCTATGGACGGGGAACGCAAAAAGGAAAACACTTCTAGCGGTCGCCATTAAATGGTCGTTGTGCCACTAACACGGCGTAGGTAAGAGTTATCTTGGGCAGAAACTCAATGTTATAATAAAGGAATTCTTGAAAAATAAACACTTGTTTTTCAAGTGCTCCGTTGATTTATTTAAAGCTAGCTGGTTGAGTGGGACAGTAATATAGTAATGATAACAATAAATATAGATAACTACATACTTACAAGAGTATCTTAAAAGTAATTATTTTGTTGAATACTTTTATTTTAAATATATATTATTTAAAATTAAAAGATGTTCTTCTATAACACAGGCTCCGTTTAAGGGGTTTTACTTGCGTAAGAAAACCGTAAAACACACACGACGCAATCTAAAAATCCGAATTGACAAAACAAAAAGTACGGAGAGAAAAACTTTTTATCCTCACATATACCTTAACTTCTTTTCCAGCAGATAAACATCCTCATTTGCATTGACCCGGAAAGCCTTACCCTGTTTATTTAAAAAAAGTCCACATTCGCGAAGAGTAGTGTTTGTAAATTTTCCCTTTGACCTACTTGACGTCGGTCCAAAAAGGGTAGATCTGCCATGCCCCTCCTCTTTTCTGAAGTGCAGATAGACAGAGAGTGCCAGGGGGGATAATTTCGGGGGTCTTTTTAAGTTGGTGAGGCTGGTGGTGGATCGATAGAACTCTGGCAGGTCGCCCAGCTCGGTTCCCGCATTATTGTTATTGCAAACCGTCTGTACGTACCTATCGCGCTCCTTCCGCTTTGCCATTGCCTCTGAGCCTATAGTAATACCCGAGATAAGATACGTGCTACGTATTGGAATTTGTGCGATCCGATAGTCGACCTATAAATTTATACTGAGCCTTCAGTTTTTTGCGGAATTACATATTTTGTTTTTGTGCATATTCTTTATGTTCTCCGTCATGTATCCACGCTTGGCTTCGTTGGTAACGAACGCTGATAATATTTTATTTGTTGTTTTTAACATAAACTTGTATTTAATTGGTGTTGTCCGTGATCTTAGGTTGCTTATAAAAATTACAAAATACTTTTTATCAAAGCAATTTCTTAGAGAAAAATATAAATAAGCTTTCGTGAACGCTTTGCCGCTCGAAATTTATTTGACATAAATTAATGTAACGTATTATGCTGCTAATGATTACACATGGGCTAAAAGTGGGTCGTGATTGGCTTCTAAAAGGCGGCTGTACGGAAAGAAGTATTAGAAGAAACGTTCTTGGGGATTCAATTAATTCAGACCACCTCTTAGTTGTGGTCCCCATTACCGGGTGTACTACTTTAGGCTGTAGTTATCAATGCCAAGTGAGATCTTATTTAAATTAGCAATCTGGACTCCGCATTTCTTAGGACAAAAATAACGTGGACATGATCCAAGTTCATTGACACTTTGAGATTCTCCAACACAAATATTTTTTATCTTTGATGAGTATATATGTATCTAGAATGTATTTTGTATGCTTAAAATCGTTAACGAATAACGGTATGTAAATAAAAAGTATAGGTATTTAAAATCACATTTTCATTTTTCATTTTTATCTTTTATAATGTGTAGTTATATTTCGTAGAGATATTTTTATAGAATCTTATAGAAAGGAATGTGTATATCGTATAATATACAATTCAATTTGTATGTGAACGCCAATTTCAACGTTTGTGGAATTTACTAGAATCGTAAAACAATTGGTCGTGTCCACATATATATTACCTTGATTACGGCTGACGTAGATATTATGTTACTGGTTTTTATGTCGGTAACTATTTTTGTGTTACATTAAGGTGAACTTACAATGTTAATCTATTTCTGCTCATTTAAAGTGATTTTATTTTATGACTAAATCAACAATATTCCTTTCATTTGCATCTGTAATTTGTACTAATGAAAACAAGTATGGAATATAAGATGTTAATAAAATTCCTGAATATAGGTATGTCGTATATGTACCTATGCATAATACGCTTAATTTACCGGAAAGTAGAAAAAAATATTTAATTTATTTCCAAACAAATAAATAAATAAATAAATAACCGTCACGCCAGGTTCCTAGCGGGGTAGGCAGAGAGCACGGAGTGCCAAACATCT
>DVPR01000419.1:0-14092 GCA_018239345.1 Oxynetra stangelandi
CAACCTCCCCTTATGACTGAATTACGTAATTAGTTTTTTTGCTTTTATTAAAGTGCTGTCAATATGTCTGGAGGACTGGAGTGGAAATATTTTAGCAATGAAAATAGACATTGAACAGAACGAGCTAACATATTTCTTAATGTAAATGTAAGCAATTAAGGATATATTCAAAAACCAATTTGTTATTATCAATATCTGATTACAGTTGATATTATGGCGTCCCTACTAGACACATTTAAACCATATTAATATCGTCTATACTGTAATAGGGTCTCAGCGGACGCCATTTGTCATATAAACACTCGACTTTTATCAATATTACATAAGCATTCGCAAATATATTTCACACAATGCTATATGAGAGAGACTTAGGGCATCTTCCAAGAGTTATAGCGAATCGATGGATGTATGAGCAATGGCTCATACATCTATGTATACTGATACAGTCATATACTGGGTTCTAATCCGCTCAGAAGTCTCCGACAACACTTAAGCTCTGCTGAATATGTTCTCTCTAAAGTACGTAAGCGTTTGCTCATTTGAAATTATGCAACGGCTTTAAACATATTATATTTGGCAGATATACGCGATCTATTGATTGTATAGCGTGGCATCATTTTTGCAGTTATGTGCACGTGGGTGTAATCTGGAAAATTTAGTTCAAATATATCGCTATCCATATTGAGTAAATACTGAAGATTTAGGATACCTTTACATTTCTCAGAGGTATGTATATAAGAGGATATCATATCCGGTTCCGGCATCTGGCTTATTTCTATTCTTGTCGCTTTATGGAACGGTAGAGGGATGAAATATACAGGATAATAATATGATACTTTTCGAACGTTCTAAAAAATTGTCCAAAATGTTATTATACATCCGTTTATAAAACATGGATTGTAAATACTCTTTCGTTTGCATACATAGTATAATAATCCAATTTCTATGTATAAAGGGTGCGTGAATATGTGATGTTATTATACTGGTATAGTTATTTCTAAGGGCTGTTTGTTCTAGTCTAAATAGGTCTGGGCTACACTTGTACTTGCTCGTGTTATTATTTTTAACAATATAAAATATCTTTTTACAATGAGTGGACACAAAATAAATACGTATTATTCTTTTTATGGACCTAGCAATTAGATACTTTATATTACAGAAATATGTTGCCAGTCTAGGATACTTAGCATTTATCTTGTTAATAAAAAAAATATTGTTAAAATACTGTAATATTTTATACAAACAGGAAAAGCGCAGTTTACTTATTACAGTAGAGATTCGTGTGTGGAGATTAAATTATACCTACATAAATATAATACATTATTTAATACATATTTGCTTTATTTATTATATACAATATTTACGAAGACGAAGCACGTCACGTTTGCAAGGACAAAGATGTTTGGCGCTCCGTTCTCTCTGCCTACCCCGCTAGGGACCTGGCGTGACGGTTATTATTATTATTATTATTACAATATTTACTATTTGCATTATTTACTATTTACATTGTTCACTATCAACATAAATACATTATTTATTATCTAGGGTTTTATCAAATGGATTGCTATTACTAGGCTTCTAGATTAATACAGAACATTTTCAGTACTGAATAATATTTCGTTCTTAATTGAATTTCGCCTGAGATAATATACATAATTAAATAGGGAAAGGTGTTAGAGTCTAGTACCAGTTTAGCTCACATCATAGTGTATATAATATTGCGCTATTGGAATATTTATGATATTGCTTATTGGAGTTAATATTTGCAAGTGTCAATGAGATGCAAATTCACTACGGTTTATCATCCCGGGTTTAAATACCAAAAAAGACATGGCGGTCTAAGACATCAATCCGATTACTGCATTTTTTTACACTTGCCACTTTTATTGATTCTTATTTAAGAATAAACAATATTTGCATTTAAAATAGTACCTACTTTTTAATACTTTAATATGTAAAAAGACACAATGTATTTTAAATCTTAGATTCCCGTCACTACTGAAGCTACTCACCCGTGGGTGCTTGAGTATTATATGAGGGCTAGCGACTCAGGAGAGGAAAAGGGTGCTATTTTAGTTCTATTTCAGGCAGTGAGTTATGTCATTGTTATTAGAATGAGAAGGATTAGGCTACAGTCGACCACGGTGGCCAAGTGCAGGTTGGCAGACTTCACACACCTTAGATTTTTTTCGTCTAAGGTATGCAGGTTTCCTCACGATGTTTTCCTTCACCGTTACAGCAAGTGTTATTTAATGTTATATACGCACATTGTAAAGAAAGAGGTGCGCGCCAGGACTTGAACCCAGGACTCCCGGTGTGAGAGCTGAATTCTTAACCACTAGGTTATCACTGCTTATAAAACGTCATATGATTTGCAATATATTCATAATTGAATTATACGTTAAACATCATAGCATTACTTTTTCCATTGAAATTCATAATGTACCTACTATAAAAAACTTAAAGAATCGATTCGCAATATTAAATTCAGAAAAATTAAAATAAACTAGCTTATGTTTTCTATAAATTTTATAAATCGTTTTCAAATATTATCTTTGCATATAAGCAGTACATAAAAATATATACAATTCCGACTCAACTTATATTTGCAGTATAGGTATTTGTATCGTCAATCTCCTAGTTCCCAGAGTTTAATCTCACCAGGATCAACAAATTTCACAGAAAGTAGTGGAACCTACCGGTAATAAAGAGCAAAGAGAAAACATAAAAAATATACCAAAAGTAGGTACTGACTGCAAAAAACAACATAAGCATACTACTAATATTCGTTTGAGGAAACAGTACGGAAATTTTTAATTACATTTTCCTTGCACAGGGTTGAGAATAAGTTCGCTGCGCTTAAAAATTTCAAAATAGTGTATAAAACAGTTTAGCAGTGGAGTTGTGGTGTTCTATAACTGTTTTTGACAAAATTTGAAACTACGACATAATGAGCATATACTTAGTAAATATATTTTATATACTCGTAAGTCAAGTTATTGTGAGATTGGATATTAATTTTGAAAAATTCTCTGTTTTCTGTAAGGTTGCTTCTGCCACCTACAACAACATGTTTCCACCGTCACCCTGAGGTGACTGGTATCCAGGCATTCGTTATTCAAGTATTCCCAGTTGGTTATCGAAGCCGCGGCTCAGCAGTCTGGGTCATTAACCACTACACCTGTCAGTCATAAAATACGGGTTCATGAAAATAAGACTGAATGGTTTTTTCACTTCATAATAGATGAATAAAACTATATGCAATATTACAATACATTACTAAGCATTACACAAGAACACCATTATTCCAGAAGGGTTGTAGTAACTTATCAGCCTAGCTCGCAATTTTGAAGGCATTGGAAAGTAGCTGACTATTAATCAGTAAGGTACTATAAATAACTAATGATATGACGTCATAGTTAAAACATTATTACCATCGTAAATATATTAACTATCCATTTTTAAACCAGTTAATTTTTTTTTTCTTATAAAGTCAAATGTTTGTCTCTTAACTATATGGTGATATTAAAAATATACAAATAAATTTTGATAAGCGGGTTAATGATAAATTCATATCTTTGTTGGAAACTTTAACTTAAGTTGTATATACATATAATAAAACTAAAACCCGGTGTATCTGTTAAGGGCATATACAAACATTTGAAAAAAAAATTAGCTATAAGAAATGAATTTCTAAAATTTTCGTTTACCTAGTTCTTCGTGGTATTTCAATGCGGTTTTTATGAATACACAAATTTCGGCTTTAAGCAGCTTACGTTATTTCATTTAAACTGAATATCAGTAAAAATGTTATCCTTATTTAAAGATACTAAACACTAATAGTCAAAACTAAATTATACGTGAACTAAGTCGCGTGCAGTCTTAAAATATAGACATAATCATTAAGTATTATCATATTTTACCATATATTAACAATAATATCAAGATATATATTTTCACCAACAGAAAAACATCGCTATAAGAAGATAAATATCATAATAAATAGCAAATAAGCGAAAACGACGTATGTAAGAGAAAGTGAGCGGAAAAAAGGAGATAATACAAAACCGCCTTGTATCTCGGAGCGAAAATGCCCACATTGGCTTTTTATAAGCCGACCCACTCCCGCCAATGAGAACCTGTGGCCATTAAGGAAAAACGAAGTGGACTACAGAGACGCTGAGTAAAGAAAATAAACGATTGCCGTTGAAGGCTGTATTTTTAAGCGAAAGTGCTTGTGATATCCGCTATAAATATATCGGGCACTACATTTTACATATACAATTTGTTTATCATATATATTATACATATATAATATATAACTTAGTCTTATGATCTTATGATCGTCGTCATGACGACATATTTTTACGTAATAAACGCAAGTTTATATGTAAATTAATTTCCCAATGTTGGTTTAAAGACATAAAAATGTATTCTATAGAATTACCCATCATGTAAGATCCCCTTGTTCTCGATATTTAGATCTTTAACGATAAAAGAAAAAATGGTTATGTGTGAAGATGTTCAATGATATTTATTATTATACTAATTCTTAAGGCAAGTAATTTATCACTAAAACCGTTTTGAACTACCAAATGATTGTTGAAATTAATCTATTACCGATTAAGGTATTTGTACGATTTTTTAAGTTAGACATGTAAATTCTAAATAGGTACATAATTATCAACAAAATATAAAAAAAATCTTGATAATATCGATATTATTTTACGATCTCGGCAGCAGCAAGAGGATAAGCGAATTCTGAGTATATTTTTATCTGCAGTTGATTCACCTATCTTGTACCCATATTAATAGATAATACATTGTCTTTATCGTTGAATCCGTTGGAAAGTCCTAGTTGCGTGCCACACGCATGACCTTGGATTAAAGGCAATAATTCAACTACCTACATATTATTGTGCTAGTCTACATACGAAATCTAAAAGTTTCACTCTTCTTTTACTTAAGTAGGTAGATGTGTAGTTTTCACGGTTTCTTTGTTTTCATATTAGTGTGTTATATGTTAAGAAAGAAGCTTTGTTTAAAAGAGACCATCGGTGTTAAAATTTTACAGAGACTGTTTACTGGTTTCGGGCATGAGGAAAGAATGGATGACGAAACAATGACAAAACAGATATACAATGCAAGTGTTGAAGGACGCAGGTACCGAGGGCCAAGACCAAATAGGTCAGACATTGGCTGAAGGGGGAGTCAAGAGTCTCCGAAACCGGCGTGAATGCCTTAAGAGTAATGAATGTAGACGAAGCACGTCAGGTTTTTAAGGACGGAGATATGTTGCACTTGATGCTTTCTGCCTATTCCCTAAGAGATCAGGCGTGATTGTTTGTTGTTGTTGTCTCATGTATATATAATTTAATTTCTACTGTACAAAATGTTTTAAAGCATACTTTCTTCTTTGCAGATCATGTCGGACGAATCAAAACCGGATGGACCGAATCCGACTAGTAACAGTTCGTTAAAAATATCCCTACCCACCGTACTATGTACCGATACTTCAGATAAATCCAACTCATCCAACACCGGTTCATTTATATCATCGGAGTCCAAACTGTCCTTGCCTTCAAATTTCGGCACTCCCACTTCACCGTTACGGTTGTCATCGCCGCTGTCGCTACCCACATCGCCAACTCCATTCACAAAAACCCCTTTACAAGCACGCTCAAACAAATCCTTGGATGAATCGCCGCAATTAAGCTCCCCGTCCAACAATGTGAACCAACAAAATGCGCCTGTGAACAAGCCTCTTGTCAACGCCGGTTCAGCTACAGGTGAGTACTTTTAATCGTAACTCTTAATAATAATAATAATTTGTTGCATCGGAATAAAATTAATACCTACGTTAAATAAACTACTGGAACGAATAATAAAACTAGACGAAGATAATAGAGCTTCAGCTCTCTTTAATACCGATTGTGATGTCGTGTTGCGCTATTTCTTTAGCCACGATTCTATCTTTATTTGTATGAAAAACTATTATATTTATATAACGCCATATTTCTGTTATTTGAAAAATGTAAGCCACTTGAGCCACACCAAATTAACTTATTTATTTATTTATTTATGATTATGAAGAGACTGATGAATGTAGACGAAGCACGTCAGGTTTGTAAGGACAGAGATGTTTGCCACTCGGCGCTCTCTGCCTACCCCGCTAGGGACCTGGCGTGACGGCTATTTATTTATTTTATTTTTACGTTATGTTTACAAAAATGTCTCAAGATTGTTTATGGAACATAAATTGCTATATCTATAACGTGGCCAAAAACTGTAACGTGTGTTGTTAATTAAAATTATCCGAATTAAAAACCAACATTAAACGGAATTTAAGCCGAACTCAATTAAAAGTTTCAATATCAAGTATCAGAACGTTGCCGCTTAATCGGGCCCAAAGAGGAGTTTGCATACACACAACACATAGATACATAGATAGTACACAAAGTGAGGGTACCATCGTAGCACGAGGGCAGCCTTCTACGAATATATCGTGTGCAATGTGTAGCTAACATTCAACTGTATATATGCATATTGCATGCAGCTGAAATTGAATACACCAATGTAATATTTAACAGTTGAATACAGCGAAATAACACTCACACCCCAGTTGTACAGTACGAATTTGTGTATTTAGTTCTTAAATAATGAAACAACTGAAAAATGAAAGTGGAAAACCCTCTCGGTCGCAGTTGGGCGCAGAGCGCGACCGGCGACGGGCGTGCCCTCGCTTCGGCTTCTCACGATGCCGTCGTTAATTGTCTGTTTCTTTGGCTACGTAAAGTGAAGTTCCAGATGCTCGTACTCAAAACAGTTTTATTAGTTTACACACAAATGCTTTATAACATTTATTGCTAGGCAAAATTCAAACTGCAGGGAGAAGTTTTCACAACTTTGCTGAAATCTCGCCAACGTTGAAGTTTTAAGGATCTGTTTTTTAAAGAAATAAAACTATTATTTTGGGCTTGTGTTGTGTTAAAAGGTCAATTGCGATGAAGTGGCAGTGTTGTTGAATAATAAAATAAACAAAAGAAGTGCAATGTGAGGTGTTTGTGCCATGCCTTGTTGTGGTTGCTGGTGGAACGGCAGACAGCGACACCGGCCGCCAGAGCCCACAATCGCAGGTTGTTTTCTACATAATTTTCACCAACTTTCCCTTCGCAAATATATTTCGCCGCTCGATTTGCGCGGTAAATATTTTATATCAAACAACCGTGTTAATGTGCAGAACTAAAGATGTGTTATCGGTAAAGCCAGTTGAATGTTGATTCAAAGCTTTTCTCTATTCTTATCACAAACCTGACATAAATAGCTCGGGTATATCAATCCAATATGTGTATTGCATTATTTGTTAGTTTACTTTATGCTACATATTGACGTAGACATCATATCAACCAAAACAAAAACAATACAAAATAGAATGCCTTTGACGTCCCACGACATAAAAAATCCAAGTATGTATCTGGTTAAACGTTATTACATATGTATGTAGTTATGTTTGGCGTAAATTGTCGATATTTCTTTTTTTTTCCTCGCGTTTACTGCGTGATGTTTTATAGGTACTCCAGCCTTCAGACTTGTGTATCTCTGATAGGACTGAAATCCTATCAGTCTCCGATGCGATGCTACTTCTCAGAACTAAGTTGAAACGTTTTATATTTCAGAGTATTTCTTCTAAATCCTTTTCAGTCAAGAAATCTAAATTATTCTATTATAAAAGAAAATTCTAATACCAATTTAAAATAGCTGTTACAATCAATCCGCCTATCGACCGATTTTTTTTCGTGCAAAATGAATTTTATAAAAAAAATAGATTTCTTTGTTTATTTAACTTCAGATACGTGTAATAAACACTCTGCTTGTGTTTTGCTTACTCTAGTTCTCTTGAAGATTTACGATTTTCCACTACGAAACCGAAACTGTTTCGAATCATTTTTCAATTCAGAACTAAATATTTTGTTCTATCACACTGCTTTTTGACTATTACGAATTATAGTCTCAGTTTTCCAAAGTCTTTCCCCCGCACGAATCATATTAATGAGGTCATAACACTGTATGTGCATTCGAGTTCAATTACTACACTATCCGTTGGCCCTCACCGAACTGGCGCCTTATGGCAAACAGTGGAACAATGCGGTTACGTCACACGGGGCACAGGCCAATTAGCTATCCAAATAATTATTCTAGATATACACATTTGAAGGTTTTAAATGAATGCTTTTATAGGAAATAACTTCCTTTCATGAGTCCCGCTCAATGTTTATCGTAGATCTGTTTCAAATGTTACCTACTTCGTGTAGCGGAACTTTATTGTGGCTGTAAAAGTTGATTTATAGAGATACGCTTGTTTGAGGCTATCTGATTTTATTGTGTGGTCCACTCCGTTTAAGAGATTTGATTCATTTATCTGTGTTGGTATAATGAGAAAAAGCATAAAAAGGTTAGATAGAAACGTTAGTATTTATGTATCTATGTAGGTATTCTTAATTTATCTATGTACGTATTCTTCATTTATCTATGTACGTATTCTTCATTTATATATGTAGGTATTCTGAATTTGTATATGTAGGTATTTTTAATTTGAATATACACAATAAAATGCAGGTCAAGTAGCCCACACGCGTACCCCACCACAATGGGTCGAAATGTGTCTGGTTTACTAATGACATATTGATTGAACGTTGATTCACAATCATTAAGCAGTATGTGAGTAAGCTTTCGGTAGCGAGCAAACAAACCGTGATGTTTTCCGCGTTTTGTTGCGTTCCACCAAGGAGACCTGTCGCGCAGAGTGATGTTTCTTCGTCCAACTCCAGTACATCAAGTAAGCGGTTTCTTACTTCTTCGTAACGTACTATCTCGTCGCTCACCACCTCGAGGGAGCAATACTTCCTTCTATAACAGGTTCTTGAGAGTGCATATCAGTATTAACAGAACAATATATATATTAGTATAATATCTTATTTTTAATGTAAACGTGAACTTTTACTTTTGTCAACGTTAAAACAATATTTTTGGTCATACTCGTAAATAAATATTAGGTAGATCTATTTCTATTTAATTAGGTGTACCAGATATTTTAGAGCTTCACCTTCTATTATTAATTAATATCACTCGGTACTTACTGTCTACCCCGTTAACGACCTGGCGGGATGGTATAATAATATTTAATTAATATTGGCTGGCTCGTCTGATCATCTCTTCGATCAACAATTGTTAACAGACAATATTCAACTGTTAACCAAAACCTCAGTGTGCGCTCACCATTTAAATGTCAGATCATTTAGTTGGGTTTCGGTTGTAATTAAATTGGACCGACCACGTGTTATTATTATGACGGTATCAAATCTGTTTACATTGCGAGACCAGGTAAGCCTGCCGCATTGCGTAGCCATTATATCTCGTATTTTGGATACGCTCGAACTATACGGGTAAGGTATGTTGTATATTATACATATGTTCTCAATAATTGAGTTCTCCCACGTAATGACTTATTTTTGAGGTGTGTAGTTTGTTAATAATACCTCATTTGTGTATTACTCGAAGTGAACAGCGAGGTAATTATTGATGCTCAGGTGAACAATCTAGCGGAGAATGGATTCATAAATTATGTAAACATTAGAGAATATTGACAAAGCTATTTCAGTTATTTTGTACAAAAACGTAAAAGGTATTTCTTTACGGATATTCGCTTCGGGGTTCATCCTTCGTGAAGGCGGTAATAGCACGCAATTTTAACGTGTAATGTTTTGCATATTACATAGGAGATGTATATAATCAATCATCTGTAACCAACATTGTTCTAGAAAACACGTTGGCATTAGTTTGTTAGAGAATAGTTTATGGTCTTCACTGTATTCATAGCCTGAGTTTGATTCTGAACTAACATAGAAAAAAGCAATCACAAACAAATTCCTATGCTAATCCCAGTTCATTAGATTATGTTAATTGTTTTTATTTTTTAATTTCAAATCAATGTACTTAAAAGTAAAAAGACTCATTATGATGTCTTAACATTATTAAACAAAATGTAGAATTACCAAAGCCAGGCTTAGGATAGCAGATACCGTAAGATTTATATGAAAAACCTTTCTTTATCAGTTCGAAGTCGTTGCCTTTTAATCTTGTGTCAACACAGCACTGGTATTGGCTTCAAAATTGTCAATTTATTTTACTTGATTTGTCTTCTAGTTTGAGTATTAATTTTTTTCAACGCTGCTAGAAACAATGGTGATAAACAGTTTGTTATAGTTCAGTGAATAATAGGGTAGCTCAGTTTAGAAGGCACCTATAGCTGTACAATGAAGCTCTCGTACGGGTCACTAATTGAATTATTCGTATACGATCGATCAGCGCTCAACGCGACTAGTCAAGTAGAAATTCGAAATAACATTTGTTTCAATTCATATTGTGTATGTACTCGCCTCTTCACACCTAAGAATATACGAAATGTTTCCAGAATGTTCCTGAAAAAGCAAATGTATGTGTAGATAATAAATAATGGTTTGTTTTTTACATTGTCCTTGCACTCGAACAGTTCTCAAACGAAACAAAGTTAACAGTCGAGTTGGCAAACTCCGCTGTTTTCAAGCGAACGCTCGTTAGTATTTTTCGAATTTGTTTGATGAGAAGAATAAAAGAAAACCCCACCCCATCCACCTGAGTCACGTAGCAGGTGCTCTACAAGTTAAGTTTTAGGTATGCAGACTAGAATTAACAATTAGCGACGCGCGCAACGTAATGGAAATGTTAACTAATCTACAACGTAAGACACCTAGATATATTTTATTCATCACCTTAGTTTGTATGCGAAATATAAAACAAATTTCTAGTTTCAAATTTTAGGTTGCTTAAATGAATAATTTTAATAATTTTAATTATATAAATAAAATTATTGCCAGATGTGTCCATTAATATATGCGCGAAAAGCACGTATGAAAAAGTACGTTCGTTTTAATAAAATACTTAGCATTGTTACGATAAATATATTATTTATAGAACTTGGTATTTCGAATGTGATATCTACATAATATATTAATTAAAAAGAAACAATTTGTTCTCACATTGAACCGGAGAAATAACTTGGAATTACGGGGATGGAAAATGACCTTAGTGAGCCAGTAAAGGTCGTTACTATATCCAATTCTCATGTACGAATTGCTTACCTAGGTAATTAAGGCTTTTCCCACGCTCCTACATCTGACCATTAATGGCTGAGAACTAATAAACTTGCATTCAAGAGAGATTTTTTGTAAATATAGGAATGAAATGTGTGGGTACAAATCCTCACTAATTTCACTGGAGCCCTTTGTTTCAAAATATAATGTTCACATATCAGTGTATTTTTTATAATATTAAGAGCAATCAATCAAAACTGTATATCGCCAAAGCCTTCAATCGAGCCAATGACTGGGGGAAACCTTTTAAACCGATAAATAAATTACTCCTTGTTTGGCTTTACTGACTCAAAGAATATCTGACCTCTGATTAACATTTTGCGCAGAAAGCAAAATTACTTATTTAATTATGAGAATTACAGAAATTTTGTTTACCCCTAATTCTAGCGACCCGAAAGTTTGGGATTGTTTTAAATATTATTAGTTATTTTGTCGTCAACCTTATTTCTAGAAAAGAAGGTCTGTTGTAGCAGAAATATCGGAGTGATTAAATTTGAACCGAACTTGTAAAAACCTTAAGCCGCCGAATAAATAAACCCGGCAAGTTTCTTTGAAAACTTTTTACTTTGTACGTACTATCGGATCAAGGAACACGAACGTGGGATTAGGTATGCGAAAAAAATTTAAACTTATATAATAAAAGGTGTTCCGTGAAATCGTTCTTAGATATTTTAGTGTGTACCTTAAATATGTAAAGTGCAATAAAGGTGAAGCAGAACCCAACGTAGTTACTCCGCTGTTTTCATTATCGTTGTCCTGCGCGGCGAATACACGGGCATCCGCGGCTTTCGCCGGTGACGTAACGCAAATTAAAAGTGATGCATACGTCAGTGAAGCTTAACCAAAATTAAATTATTGATCTTTATGTCAGCAAAAGAATTAAATGACCTTTTTGTACATTGTATTTCTTGTTCTTATAAGTACCTACTCTTTCTCTTTGATTTTCTCTACTCATATGTCTCGAGAATTAGCCCGAACTCGCAATTTGTGATTAAGACATTTAGATTTTGATATTAAATAGGATCTACATCGTGAATACATACAAATGTTACTGTTTAATTATGGATGTAACTGTAACAGCCCTGTCCAAATGTACGAGTAGATCGACCAGAAAAACAAATCATACAGCAAACATAATTGCCCGCATGGCCCGAACTGAATAACTAATACATGAATGCCTGAATTATGTTGGTTACGAGTGGTAATCATTTGCACGCAGATACCTTCGCAATCTATTCTCTATAGAATCTCAAGCTATAATAATAGAAAGGGCCGCGCCGTCACTTCAAAAGCCCGGGACGCCTCTATCTAAAGTCATATTTTGTGACAGTATGAGGGTTTACATGCACTGAACAGATTACGTGAGTAGGTTGTGTAGTTAAATTTGGATAGTTGCCAAACTTGTGTATATATATATGTATAGAGTGGTCGATAGAGTGGAGTGGCGAATATCTCTCCTGGCACTTCATGTAAATGTTAATACTGTTATTTGTTTGTTATAAAAGACAATTTCTACGTGTCATTAAAAGAGACGAACATTTTAGCTATTGTACCGTTGTGGTTGATGCTCTCAAAAAATTCATAATCGTTTTAAAGTTATCATCAAAGTTTTGACATTTGCAATATAATTTATTGCAATGAATTGATTTTTATCGAGAAATTAAAGTAGGTGTAATTAGAATGAATTGATTTTTATTAAGAAATTAAAGTAAACTTCCTAATTTACATCACTTAATATATGTGCATACATTAATATAAATTTGTTCTATTATGTAATTGATCACGTTTCTTTTTAATACATATTCAAATTACCCATTGAAAAGTGCAATGAAAATATTCGATAAATTTTTTCAACTGTTTCAGAAATTACACTGTGTAACAGACTGACACACACACAAATGCCATAAGGGCGTGTTTAGCTTTTGGTTACATCGAATCAAAGTAAACAATTTCAAGATAGTGTTAATATTTTGAAAGCAGATAAATAACTGAATCTTATTTATTTGAAAATGGTTCATTTCATTTTATATTATGGCCGATGCTCCTTACCGCATATGATCGCCATCACTCTTGATTGACTAGTAGAGAATGCCATTGGATATTAAAGCCGTCTCATGTAAACTAACTTTCGGTTAACAATAAAGAGTATATATGTATAACAATTTTAAATGTATAACAATTTTAAATTGTATTAAAGCGTGTGAAAATAAAATTATTTCATACAAAGTATGCAAAATTCAATTTGACTCAACCTGAAATAACTGAAGCGGCGAGGATAAACCCGTTTACTTAGCTCATAATAATAATAAATTTACGACACCGTAACAATGTGACTTGATCCTGATTTAGTGTCTCGTGATCCCAATTTTAGCAGCAAATTCTCGCGAAACGTTTGTTCAAGGCATAATAAATAGGCAGTGGGATTTACATTTTTATTAATATTATGGATGACCTTTTAAAATTCATTTTAATAAATATGTATGAAGTTTGTTTTCTGTTTATATTAAACTAGTCATCCGCGCGGTTTCACCCGCGGTTCATACTGCTTTTTATACCTGATAGAAGCCAAATCGCACAACGGCTTTGTTATGTGACATTAGTAATTGACATGCCGACAGCAGCGCCACCTACCGGGTCCAAATATATTTTGAAACCATCCAGGAGATCATCGAAATATCCATATAAAATTTCAACCCTATCGCTTCAGCCGTTTAGAAGTTACGGGAAAAAGATAAGTGCGGAAAGGTAATTCTCACTACCCGTTGTCCTATTACCCGTTTTACCGTAGGAATAAGGCATTTTTCCGAGGCACAAAGTAGCCTATGTTCATCAAGGATAATGTCGTCTTCTAATGGTCAAAGAATTTTTCAAATCGGTCCAGTACTTTCAGAGCCTATTCAATA
>DVPR01000420.1:0-14085 GCA_018239345.1 Oxynetra stangelandi
AACAGATTTACGAGATGCGTGCGCCAGTTAGGTAAAGTGGTATAAATAACTATGATAAAATTATCAGTGATGACATTAAGTAAACTGCAAAATCCTATGCACTCAGATAACAATTTACAGTGTAATCCGTAGATCGCTCAAACTTATATAGAAATTAGTAACTCCTTGAAAACTTCACAACATCATCAAAATTGTGAGTAGGTACAGTAATGTAACAATGTGACGTCATACAGTTTAAAATAGCGGTCCATTGACGAGGTGAACGTACCAGTAAAATTTTGAGTTGATTTCTTAGTGGACGGCTTTCGAGGTAAGATTTCAATTTTATAAGCCGTAGTAATTAGATGATAATATACACTGACGTTCTTTTTCGCACTTCGGTTCACCCATTTTTATTGTCTACGGAACTCCACCTCTTCACAGTGCCCGTTTCCTTATTTGCAACGTTGCAAGTGGGCGAAATGTAGCGGTGTGTGTAACTTGATCGCAACAAAAATAACACTACTTGTGTGATTTTATTCGCTTGCATGCATTTTGTGCTCACCGTCTCTTCGATATAAAATATTTACGTAAGATTAAGAAATATCAAAGATAATATAAGTGTTGCATATTATGAATTATATGAAATATTATTAAATATATTGTGTATATCAAGAAATTTAAGCGTTATACAATATAAAACGATTTGGAATAAATCGTTGCTAAGCAAAGTTATTTAACTTAAAAGCAAGCAAAGTACCTATCTGAGACACGCGATCTTTCGTAATAACAGCATAAGCATAACATAAGCAATATCGATTTTCCTAGTTTCTCCGAGTTGAGTACCGTATAAAGATATGGACGTGTTCGTTAACACATAATAATATATATATAAGATAGTGTTAATATTACTATAATACAGTGATAAAGTACCCGATTTGAGTTATCCTTTAGTTGATATATTTAAAAAGTTTCAGTTAAGTAATAGTGTTTTAAGATTATTAAACTGACACTCTCAAAGATGTCATTTATTTAATATTATTAATGAAATGTGATGACGGTAAAGAAAAGGCAGCCATTACTATGTAGTCGTTTAAAATTGTTGGTACAGGATATAGCTTTTACAAAGTACGATATTAGCAAGTACAATAAAGTGGTTAGAATGAATACAATGAATGAACTCAATTGAAGAATATTTTCGTAAGCAGTAAAAAAACCTGAATCGAATGGAAAAAACAAATATCAATTTCAATCCAACCTAAATAGCAAGAAGTTTTGATGCTGAAATGTTTCTTTTATTCAGTCGTTCAGACTTTTATTAACCGAATTCTTTTTCTGTCTAACTGTGGCCGTGCAGAAAAAAACACACAAAAACGCTAGTATGAGTAAGCTTTTACAAATATAACTGAAAAAATCATGCTCGAATTTATTTAACACAATTTATCAGACTTACTTTCTTCGACTGAGCACTTCCTTTTCTTGTAACTTCTTGTAAACGAACATCCAGGGATCATCAAGCACTTTTGTCTCCATATTTTCACTTTGACTACACAAACGATAATTACTTAAAACTGCACTAAGACTCGTGTGTTATCTCGAAGTCAAACGGTCGAGTAATATCACAAAAATTAACGGGGCATCAACGTCGCGCATACGTTTTCAGGCGAGCGGACTGCGGTGTGCCTGCGAGAATCTGAGCGTTTTGCGGTTCTCGGCTTGGCTTTGTTTGCCCGTGGTTTAATACCTACTCCAGTTTTTTAGAGATCCAAGCCTGTACAGGAAAAACCATTCAACCAAGCACACCATTGTCCAAACTCTTATCCGACAATGCATCGGTATCCGTAAATATACCCAAATAAAAAATTGTTCACACCAAATTTTCCTCATAATTAATAAATCCTTTGAATGTTAACATGTTAAGATAATAGTGTTTGCTTACACGCTTAAATTAGAATTTATTGTTACAGTTTTATTTGAACAGCTTTATTTGACCGACAATTGTTAGTATATGACAAAGCGAGTGCACAATCTGTTTGAAATGTAAATATTTGAATATTCCATCGAACATAAATAACCTTCAAGCCAGAGTTGCTAGAATTGTCTTTATTAATAAAAGGTTTCTTTATAATGAAGAAACTCTGCTAAAATAATATAAAAAACTTCTCTATAAAAATAACAAAAAGCAAATCTAGAAGAAAACTTAAAACGGCTTTCTCGATAAATACTTAAATCCTCTTTGCTTGTAAATAAAGTATATTCTTAACTGTAAAAGCTCATTATAAGAAAGTTAAATTCTTTTACGTATATTGTACAACCGAAAGATATGACAAAGTGTTATAAATATGATCAAGATTAGCAGTAAGAGAATTAGTGATTGCCATTTAGCAGTTAACTGAAACAATTTGTACTTAGCTATTATTACTGAAATTATATATTAAGTTATTAATACCAATTAATCGCTAATTATGAATTTATATCAAATTATTTCGCCAGAGACTTTGCCATCGCTATACCTATGACTGCCGTGAAGCGATTGTTATTAAAACAATATATGTTTTCATATTAAGGGTGTGTGTTACCGATCCACGTGTGCGAACGAGGCGATCATCTCATTTTTTAGAAATAAAAGACGTTAATGAACAACCACGAATAGGACAATTACTAACCGCTCTTATAATAAGGTTATATTCATTGAACTAATGTTACAATCCTATTCATGCAGTTCTGATACTAATTCATTACTGATAAGAAGTCCTTTGAATAACGCTGGCAACCTTCATGTATGCAAAAAATTTATCAAGCTTAATGTGTTTTTTTCGTGGCTTAAATAGAAGAAATCAAAAACCTATACAGTATATCAATTCATAATGATATTTGTGATAAAACATTAGAACATTTTATACAGAACCTGAAACTTAACATGTTCGGAGTTAATCAAACAATGGTATTTCCAGGTAACATTAATAACTGAGGCAAAAGTGTGAATCATGGGAAAGCTTCTTATTGTCTGTTTTTCAAAAAACACAGCAACGATGCTACACTTTGGGAATTTCGACGGGTTCTTAGATATTAATAACACTTTAACAAACTAAGAAATTTAAATGCAACAATAGTATAATTAAACGTTTGATAATTAAGTGAATACAAAATACTTTTTTATACCGTATGCGTAATTGTTAAAATTGTATTATATAAATGCAGCGTCAAAGTGTAGTATATTCTACCTCAGATTATATCTTCTAGATGTTATATGAATATTTTTCATTATGAACTGTTCCTAAGTATTGTAAACTGTTTTCCCAGTGTCTAATTATATCTACATTTATATAAGCTGTTTATATATTTATAGCCATCATCTTCAATATTGTACTGTACGTCCTCATTCAAAACTACAACCCAGTGGTTTCTTACATGTATGCTACGAGTATTTTAATCGTTTGTAGCACTCTAATAGAATGTATTCACAAATCGGCCAAGTTAGCTACACTATGTGTAGAATGTATAGAGTGCAGTGAAGTAGGCGGGCCACTTGCATTGTAAGCCGGCAGTCTTGACATCGCTCGTTGTATTGTCATGCTAATTAACTATTTATAACAATAACGTGTTTTATATTTTAAAAACCCCTGCCAACAACGCAACATAAGGTAATGGTTATACTTGCTGGTGATTACAATATATAACTAGAGTATTTATTCATTTGTTTATGCACAAGATTGTAGATAATTCGATTTTGATACACCTTTGCGTATTTTTTTTGGATGCAATAATAAATATTTAACAATAATATCTTGGGATAATTCCACACACTGTTCACAGAGTAGGCACTTAAACAGTGCCTGTGTTAAGGTAATCAGACGGCCGATAAACTACATACATATATGTAAATATATACTTAAATAGGTATAGATATAGGTAGGTTTACACCCAGACACAGAACCAATGCTTGTGCTCATCAGACAAATATGTTTCCTGGGTGAGGATCGAACCAGCGACCCCGGGCGCAGCACTAACCACTGCACCAGGGGGACAGTAAAATATTTATTTCTTGCAATCGATTTAAAAGGTTATAATTATTATAATACATCGAGAATTGGTATAAATGTGACGATAAATTAAAAATATCACTAAAATACCCAACAAGGTATAGGACCCATTATTTCTATAATTACAGATAATTCCAGTATAATTGTACGTACCTTTATAAATTTCCATGCAAAATGAAACTGGCTGGATTATGAACCACTTCTATTATTAATGTCACAACTATTACGACGATTAAGGAAAATTAATAATATTTTTTAATATTTCATATTACTTGCATTTAATTTTATTCAATAAACAATAAATATTGCGTCTGATCTATGGTTTTTAATAAAAGGGTTGCTAAATAAAGTTAAAATTATAACATATTCAAATACTCACTTTAAACTTTAAATTTAAGATTTTTTTCTTTAAGCACAATCAAAATTTCTATGATCTAATGTTTATATATCAATTGTATATGTCGTACCAAAATTATATTAGATCTATATAGTACAGTTTAATGCAATAATAGTCCAGTGGTTAAGATTATAGATTTTCACTATTAGCGTCTGAAGATCAAATTAATAACATAAAGCTAGGATTTTACACAATTATGTGCGCTATTAAGATAACATATCGTTGAATATATGGTTGAGGGAAAATATCGTGAGAAAATCTCCACCCATTATACTTTTTATGTTATTCTCTAAGGCGTGCTTCGATGGTTCGGGCATCTAGAGAGAATGGATGATAAAAGAATGACGAAGAGGATATACAACGCGAGTGTTGATGGACGCAGGCGTCGAGGAAGGCCAAGGCTCTCCTATCTCGACCAAATAGGTCGGGCTCTAGAAGATGGGGGAGTCAAGAGCCTCACAAACCGGCGTGTGTGTATGAAGAGACTGATGAATGTAGACGAAGCACGTCAGGTTTGCAAGGACAGAGATGTTTGGCACTCCGTGGTCTCTACCTACGCCGCTAGGGACCTGGCGTGACGGTTATTTATTTATTTTAGTTAGCTCCTGTTTAATTGTACTAAGCGGCGGTAACAATTTAATAAAACAACCATTAGAAACTTAACAAGACCGACATTTTAGCAGGCCGGTAATTATTCCATTTATGTCGCCAAAGTGCGTAATTAGTAAATTGTACCTACCATCTACTGTTCTAAAAACAACACATACAATGAATGCGACGCAGGCAATGTGGATGACCAACGACAAGGTCGTTTCTTACTAAACCAATTTTTTTTGTTCGACATCCCACTAATGCGCTACTAGCTAGTCTACAGGAAGATAACAAACACGCGTAACAAAAGACAAATTCACTTCCAAACTAAATTTGATAATACATAGTTACTTAAATTTCATGTGAGGTTAATTAAGCGAAACTTTCCGTATACTATTTTCGTATTTTAACTGTATTAAACTTAATTATGACATCATTCAATAATTATAACATAGATAAATATTTGCGCTATAATAATCGTTTATATTATCTTTTAATTTTATCACAAGTTCAATTGCCCTTTGTAACAGTATCTATCTGTATAATTTAAAAAAGGTATTTTAGAATCGGATAGGTAAACAACGCCATCTGTCTACCAATGAGTAATACGCGCAATCTATGAGCTGCCACAAATACAATAGTTCCATGTAGAAGCAATAGAGGATTCTATACACGTTTAATATTGGTTACTATAATTTTTTAAAAAAATTGCGGATCTCTGCCTTTTACCCGAAAATTGTTTGGCAGATTATCACTTGCCAGCTAACGTTTAGCAGAAGTCGCATTAATTTGTCATTGTCAATTAATAATGACACTTATTGGTATATTGTTTACCAATAAGTGTCATTATTAATAAGTCTTGTTTTATACTTGCCTATTGCCAAGGCTAATATAACCGCGCAAAATATATGGAATGATGGCCTGCTCGAATGACGAATGCCGAAATAGTAATTTTTGTTTGTAATACAATTTTGCAAATACCTAATTAAAAAAATATATATGTAAAGGTATAAAAAAATAATAATAATGAAACTACGTACTTAAAATAGATAAACTTGCACTTGAAATTATTCTCAGTACACAAACACTTCAAACCACTTTGCATTATCTGCTGCTACTCAGTACATATTATCGTATATCTAATGCAATAAAAATAATATTTTACGGCAATTAAAAATATAAATCCTTCTACGAGTATATTTAAAAACGACGTTCTAAGCATCTAAAAAATATTTCAATTACTGTCATTTTAGACATTATTAAGTATAGTTATCCGCGATTGTCACTCATTAAACTAAGGCAAATATTATTATGAAATGAGGAATAAACCTCCGATTCTTATACTACATAAGTAGAGTTTTGTAAATAATTGCTATGAAGCATTGAATCAATATTCCTACCGTATAAGAAAATGCTAGATTTGAACTAGTTCCCAGTTCAATCACACTAAGTCACCTATGTAGTTGTTGATATATGTATATAATATTTGCAAAAAATAGCCTTAGCCTTAGCCTAGTAGCCTTGTTCATTATTTTTACAGCGATTCAAGGACTATATTTATTAATGAATATTGCACCATGTAAGTAATTACGTTTACGTAATAAACTGAATAGGTAGTTATGTTTTCACCCACAACGTGGAAAAAATATTCCTGAGAATTTAGGGCAGAAAACTGATGTTTTAAAAGCGTTCCGCGTTCAAAATAAATTTAAACTTTACTTTTTATTTAGGTGTCGGTCTGTCGCCAATTCTTGCAGTTATTTTTAAATGCGTACCTACCGGTGGCATATTCCCGGTTTTCGAATCCACTTCGTATTATACAAATATTTTAATTTGAAGTACATTTTACAGCTATTAAACATCGCTAGAACGGCGGATCTTAAGGATATGCAATTTTGCTTAGGTAAAATACAAGTATACATAAACAATATTTGCATTCAACCTATTGACATCCACTGCATCAATACGGAAATGTTAGCGCCTAACCTGGAAATTGCATCACGATGTTATCTCGAACGGTTCACTAGAAATTATAACGAGTATTATAGACTCTTCTACCTAGTCTAATTTAAGAAGGGTTTTATTTGAAAATACTTATTAGGTATATCCAACATTCTGTGAATCATCATAAACAATTACCAATGGTATAAGTAATAATCAATTTGCTGTATTTTTGGTGTATTTGAGACAAATAATCTTGGATTACGGACTATTTATACGCTTACGAATATTACTACTATTATATACGCACGCAGTTTGATTTAAATTAATCAATTATTATAATATTAATTAAATTAAACACTTGACAATTTAACCCAGTAAAATAATATATTGTTAAGCTACAATTATTAAAAAATACTCACTTAGATTGACTCTGCTGTGGCTTCTTTCCCCGCCATTTCAGTATGCAGTCGAAAGTCCCTTTTCGAAATCGTGGCTTCAACAATTTCCACTTTCTAAACGTGTCCAAAGTCTTTGTCGAACCAGTGGAATTCTGGTTCAGGATATTTGGTTCCGAATTACCCTTTTTAAGTTCACTAACACTAGCACTGACATGTTTGGTACACTTTTCGAAATCGATAACGGATATGGTATCACCAGGTGGACACGTTTTCCTTTGTGATATAGGAGTCGAAGTGAAAAACTCAGAACGATATCTGACTTCGATACCGCTGTCATAAAATTCTGATATGTTGGTTATGTCTTCACTTATACTGTGTAACGCGGGTGTGACGTGAGCCACAGTCTTTGCATTCATGATGCTGTTCTCTTCAAAGTTCTTACTCTTAACACTGTGATCGAAGTTGACAAATGCTGTAACGTCCTCGCAACTCCTCGCGTTGTACTTGGCGAGATTAAATCGTGGTGGAGCCTTCACTTCCGCTGCGGGATCATGACAAACGTCCATAAGTCCTATACTCGCCAAGTTATCTTCACTCTTCGATAGTTTCAAATTGTTTCTTAGCTTTTTGTGCCTAGCCGGTCGCGTAGGTGTCGCTTCGTTTGAATTGTGCAGTGAAATGTGGTGTTCGCTCATCCTTTTGTTTGGTTTGGAGTACTTCGCGATAATTCTATTAATTTCTGCACTGTTTTTGCGTCTATTAGTATGCCGCTTGAAGTTAAGTGGCTGCTGATAAGACTCGGTCACACTTACGCCCGCGACCCGAGCTGACCTCTCTCGCCACTCCGTCACTTTGTCTTCGATTAGCCGCTGCAATTCTAGCGCTCGCATCATCGGTCCCAATTCCGGCATTATTAAGAATATGACTCCAAAAGATGAAAATAAAAGTTTAAAGTATTCTCAAAGTCGCTTAATTTTCTTTCATTAGGGGGTGCTGTAATCGTTGAACATATTGATCATTGATCTGTAACAAATACAATAAAGGCAAGATTAGTTATCTTTTGCCATAATATACTTATTTGTTACACAGGTATATCACAGACGTAGCTATAAATAGATAAAATGACGGCTACTTAGGGTCCTTTGAATTCAGATGATTTAATTAATGCCGGCTAGAGGTGACTAACCTTTGGATTCTTATGCTCCAATGTATCCGCTAGCTGAATTCGTATCATCAAATTCCCCAATACTTGCAGTTGTGTTATATTAATATCTATGAATTATACTATAACAACATAGCTCTGCTAAGCTATTGAAGCTTGAGGCAAAGAACAACAAGCTTAACAACCTTTATATTTGGTTTCCATAACCTACAGATGTAGGTCCATCTAGGTACTATAAATAATTACATAAGACTGAAACTCTGGTTCTTGAAATTATAATGAACATTTTAGTTTTCATCAGGGCAAGTTGCTAGAACCACAGAATAGTATCCAGAATACATAATCATTTAAAATACATATTTTGTTACGTAATTAGAACTAACTGCTCATATTTTACATAAGTATTATGGAGATAAATAATACATACTATTGATAACTTTATAAAAATTAATACATAAGAAATTTGAAAATATAAAAAAATTAATTTAATGACTGTTTTACAGATGTGCTTTATATAGTTAACGCATACCTACAATTTGTTGCCTAATACCCTCCACATTTCCAATGTCGTCGTCATTATCTGTAAGTACCATACAACTGTGACTACTTACCATTTCACACACTGACGTTACGCTTTTAAGTGTAATATAATATACCTACCAATAAAAATATAAGTTGCTCTGCATGCATTTTATTCTATAAATGATAGATCAATCTTTACTTTGGAATCCCAACAACAAAGTAGATATTTACAGCTATCTATATATTAGTTTAAACCATAGACAGATTTTTATCTAAGAATTGACGCTATTGACCTAGATAAACAAAATCATATATTTGCAACTGTGGGACAATAAGTATTCTGTTTGATTATATTATTTTTATAAACGGTTGTAAAACTATAAGCGATCAATTAGATGTGCTCTTTTAATAATTAATAATAATCTAGATTCGATTTAGCTTTTGTAAAAAATATAAATACAATTACATATTTTAGTTTTTAATTTCCTTTTCAATAAATACAGCGACATATCCGGCAATAAGTTTTACTGCAATTACCGTAACTAATTTTGAATAAAAAGTAATTATTGGAGGCAATAAAATGGTGCCCTCAGTGCCCTTGTGAGGGGCCTCATTTTTCCGGCGTTTTCATAGGATGTGGTAACCGCGATTTCTATCGACGACGGGCGCCACTCGCGTCCTTCCGAAATCGTTTTACTACAATTCTTGCGATATCCGCCATTACAAACTATCCAAATGAACATCTTTGAATTCTAAGGCACTTGCTATAATATAACTGAGTAATGGTTATAATTATATTCAAGTACTGCAACATTGCACGCAACCTAGCAATTCCTTTGGGATGAACAGCAGCGTGCCGCATACCGATACTTTTTTTTATGAGAAGCATTATTTAGGCATATTTTATTAGCAAACATGCAGTGGTCACAATTGACCTTGACTATGATTTTTTGTCCTATTCTTGGCCGGTCATAGAAATGTTGCCACTCTTGAAGAATGGGTTATCGCCTATAATATATGGACGGCATGAGCCGGCAACCACACCCTTCAGAACGAAACACAGATTGTTATAATAACAACCGCTTCACGGCAAAAATAGGTGTAGCGATGGTACTTACCCAGTCGAGTATACAGGTTATACCACCTACCAACAACACTAAAATACTACAGCTTCAATCGATCAATAATGTTTACTTTGATGTTGATAACAAAAAGGACCCGAAAATACTCAAATTATGGCATACAAAGAAATAGAACTACTCACTTAGTAAGGACGCATACCCACAGCGACCATGATGCGGGCTACTTCGTCACACAAGAGCAATTAACGAGAAACACTTGTATCACTGAGCACACAGTATACATCACACATCATCATTTGTTTATTTAACAAGAGAGAGAACACTCGAGCATTATTTCTACGTTCATCTAACATTGTCAATGTTTATATCGTGCGTATATGATAATCTCGATAAGCGATGATAAGATGTACGTGGGTACCTACTTTTCGTGGGTACTGATAACATTTCCTGACGCTGAGAAAGACATCACTTCATCATAGAAGCTAGGTTACAAAAACTTATATTTACTTTATAGCCAGTAAATTAAAACGTCTTGTTTTTAACAAGTTTTTATTAAAAAATTACTAATATGGATTTTAATATGATCATGATCATGAAGTATATAGGCATTGTTGTAAAATATGTATGTACTATTTACCCTTTCTAAATATCAAAGCTTTTTGAAAAGAGATAATAACAGAGAACACGATGTATTATGATCAATATCACGTCAATATTACAAGTTTAATTTATAACAAAGTAATTAGATATTCAATTGAAAAAAATATGAATAGTATTTTAGATACATCTCACATTCCAACTGTTTTTTATGCAACTGAAATAAAGAATATTGAGAAAATGGCATAAACATAAATAATGAACATTTTATAAATAAATATACCATTTAGAAGCTATTTCGTATACAACCAACCAACACTTTATGAATTTAAATAGATAATTTTGATAAATTATGATTTCCTGTTGTCTCGTACGATAAGTAATATTGAGTTGTATTGTTTCACTGTAAAAATACCTATTTCCTAATGCAATTTCAATTAAGATTTAATCTTAGACATTACAGTAGGTAAAGCTTAGTTCATTACATAACATTGTTAATGCGCTTCGATGATTATGTAGGACTCACATGTTTCGGAATAGCAATCGAAACAATAACATTTTGTATTACGTAGATTCGTCTAAATGTAGACGTACGGTACTTGGGATATCCGGTTGGCGAACTAAATTGCGACAAATACTTTCATTTCTCTTATGGATATTAATTAAATCTTCTTCATTTGAGAGGTCTAATAAAGGCGGCAAATATATGCTTCTTTAGGGTAAGACTGAGCTATCATAATGTAACCATTTTTGTAAACCTTATCCAGCGAATATATGGAATTGAATCGAATTGAATTTTAATAACTTCACATATTCTTAAATGGCCAAAATGTACACGATTCGTATATGGTCTTCTGATGATTAATTATGTATCTATTAATAAACATGGGTCTCATTAAGTATCATATACAAGTCATTAATCGTTCCACAGTTGGTAGAAGGTCTCGTAATACAATGAGAACGGTTAATATCGTTGTACAATGGAAGAAAAAGTAATACACGATTGATTTGAGTAATAAAAAAAATACTCACAGTGGGTTTCAATTTTGTTAAATCCCACTACTTTGTTTACACAAGCTATACGTTAGGATAAAGGACCGTTCATGAACGAGCACTGCACTGAACGGTACAACGAGTTTTCCGAGTTTCCGATCCAAGCTTTCAAGTAAAGTCTCGCGTACACTAAACTAACACATCCCAGAGTCACGGAGTGCCGAGGTGCGTATTAGCACACGTGTTGCGACGCCACGTGCAAAGACCACAGTGAGCCAACGCGTTCCAGGCGAATGCTCCTGCACTTGACTCACCACTATCGACGGACCAACCCATCCCGAATAACATGTTACAATAGGTTAAATAGAGCATTTACCTACCGATATCGGCGACTGAAATAAAATTGTTTTCTGTTCAGCTTCACTGTTCACATTATTGATGTACGTCCAAACCTGGGTTGTGCCAACGATTGTATCCGCAAAAAAGTTTCGAGCCAAGAGTGGAATCCGAAGAGTAAGAAGAGAGCGTTTACATTCACAGCGCACGATAATAAATTACTCATTTCCGGAATGATTCTCTTCTCTTTGTCCTGATTCGTGCGTCGAGGTTCACTCGCCTTAATTCGAATTACATTAAACAAACAGAATGAGGACCTGAGTTCGAAAGAAATCTGTAGAAATTAACTTAAGTGCTATCTAATTGGGAGAAAGAAAGTACAATGTACCCAACACCGTACCTCAATTTCTTTGTGATTAAGTGAGTGGTGTAAGTAAAATGTCGGGGATAACAAACACATACAAAAAACACTCGATAATTGTTCAATTATCACGGTTACGTTTTTTGACCTAATTTCTGTAATGTGGCAACTAACAGGTCTGGTACCACGCCACTATCGGATCGTCGAGGGGCATTGTGCAGCGTTAGGGGCGTGACAATTGCTTCCGCCAAGTTCATTGTCGTGCTTTTACCGCCGACGCAGTGTCGCAACCGCGTAACCGCAAAGACTATGGTCCGACATACGATTAAAACAAAAAGCCTCATTTTGCCATACCCTTAAACTATAAAAAGGCATACAATTGTGAGATACAGCTTGTAGTGGGCTAATGTAATTAAAGTGTAAACTTTTAATTTATTAGCTTTGAAAATTATTATTACGTAAGATATGTTTATTAAACTAACAGAAATCCCAGACAAAGTTTCATTATTTCTTATAAAATCAGGTACACAACAGATATCGTCGTCAAAAAAAATGTAATACAAACCCTGACACATATGAATGAAATTAGTTTGTGTTATAAACAGCTGATACGTGTTTTATTGCATGTCTGAGACTATGAGCGGCTTTTATCGTCATTTTTGGCATGATGCCTTCGATATAGTCTACATCGAAAGTGTTATAAATACAACATAAAAAATTTGTCATGCTATTTATAAGAATAACAAATTAGGTAATGTATGTGGCTACATACGTATTTAATGTATTCACTATAATACTCAAACTATAATATAAGCACTATGCACACCGACCTGTTGTAGAAAAACATTAAGAAGTGTCCTTAACAAACCTTATACAAACTTGTTACAGTGTTTCAAATAAATCACAATATATTTGGATGAAGTGCTCGAGTTTCCGCTATAACTTCCCTAAATTTCATTTAACTGCCCTCAGCTGTAGTCACTACATGGGCCTCAATTGTTTAAATTGGCTAAATCATTCTTAAGATTGACACTACACATGGACGGACCAGACGCGACCGAATTCAATTAATATAATTATTAAAGCCCTAACAATTAATTGAGTTGTTTGTGTTACTCTACTGGGAATATGGATAATAATTTGCATTTACCATCTTAAATTGGTTAAAATATTTTAACAATGTACGTATTAGTCTTAATGAAGTTCAAAATGCATGTTCTTTATTAGCAACTAATAATAACTGTATTATGATGGCATATCGCTAGTAATCGAGTTAAGAAAGTCGAGCGTTCTTAATCCTTGAATATATCGGTACATTTTCATAAGTGTATGGCCTCAGTTACAGCTGCGATTGTCTCAGTTACTGCACCGAAAATATGCTTGACTTTTATTTCAAATTAGGCACAATCTTCAAAGCTGAACAGAATGTAGATTGTAACGGATGTATCTAAATTGAAAACAGACGCTTATGCTAATTAAACCTGGATTACCATTTATAGAGGTCATAATGTTAGGTCATAACTTTTTTAGAACAATCATTTTGCCGCCCAAGATTTTTATTCTCAAATGATATTTGATTTAAAGATATGAAAACTTCATCGAAAGAACTATGTTAAGTAATGATATGAAAATATTTATATTTACACTGTGAATCTCCTTTAGCTGTATCGACTCCACAAA
>DVPR01000421.1:0-14083 GCA_018239345.1 Oxynetra stangelandi
GTGTCTAATGAATAATTGTAACGTCGATATAGTGTTGTAACGTCGACGACTCTTATCGATATATTAAATGTATCTCTAGGCCCGTGTATATAATAATAATATTATCGAAAATTAATCAATGAAGTGTTTAAATTTAACGGCAAATGTAATATTAAATTAATAATTAAATTACTCGTTACCGTTAGTCGCTTATGGTGTAAAGGCTAGGTCGGTTTGATATTGTGTTAGCTCCGCCACAGATTCGCTGTCACTTAACTCCAATGTGTTATTAATCGCATGCAGCCGATCCCTGCACCACCTTCCTGTACGGTTTGTGGCTACACTATAGAACACTACCGGGCATAAATAACAAGTGTGTAGGGCGCATAACTATTTGTCGTACTGACCGCATGGCCTGGACCTCGAATCCTCTCCACTGGGTCCTATTTCGAAAATCGTCTGTTAACGCTCTCATAAACGTTGGTGTTGGTTTTAACTTGGTACACAATTAATCGCATGCGCCCCTCCACAGTACTCTCCTTCCGCCGGCACAACGCTAAGAGTGTCTGACATGCTCAGTAATGTTTCATTTTACAACTGCACTCCTAGCCGCGTACTTATTCGTGTCTGGCGACCACAATACGGTCACACGAGTAATAAAATTCCACAAAACGTCGTAAAGTATGTACAATATATTAATGCACAGTTTACATGCCACCGTCTGGCTCTATCGCTACGGATTATATCGTGATACAAAGACCATATCACCGCTTTGAATGAATCTGAAAACGGAGAAAATAATATTTTTGGTACGTGTACATGTTGCTCAATGGTGGAAGACGATTTTAAATGAATAATTATGATATTAAAATTATAATAGTATACTCGATTTAAATTTCATTATTATATTTGTGTACGCCCATTACGGTTTCAGTATTCAAATTATAATCGAATGTATAGTAATTGTGTAAATATTATTACGTTTAGAAAAATGTTATTATTGTTAATAATAATAATAATATTTAGTAGGGAAATTAAAGGTACTGAAAATTGTAACAAACCTTTCGAATGCACGATACAGTTCCTCTCGTAGTCCGTCGTGCTGTCGCCTTACAAAATCGGTGAAGTGTAGTATATGCGTATTGTTAGAACGTATTGAAGTATAAATATAAAATAACGGGCGTCTCTCTCCGGCGGGCGGTTTCGGGCTTGCCGACTGCGTTCCAAGAACAAATAGGTGTACGGTAATCTCGGTGTGGGTGTTCACGTGCGTTCAGTTTAGGACTGTATTAATATAGATATAATTATACAATAACTGGTATTCTATAAGCGTGTTGATACGTAGTTCAGCGAAATCAACGTCGTGCGTGTTGCGTTAATCGTGAATTTTGTTCGTTATATTCATTCATTCGTTCGTAAATTCATTCATTCATTCGTTCGTAAATTCATTCATTCATCCGTTCGTAAATTCATTCATTCATTCGTTCGTAAATTCATTCATTCATTCATTAATCGTTTCGTTTCGATTCGCGCTTTATGACTGAACGATGTGATGATGTGCCCTTTTTGTATTTAATAAAATTTATATGGTGTTCGTTGTGTCTTGTGAGAGTTCGCTTGTCGCGTCGGTCGTTCTGCCTACCCCATTGTGTCGTCTACTTAATTAATTAACATCGCATCACCGTACGCTTCCACGAATAATGTAATTGATAATGTTATCGCTATCAGGATGGAACTTATTATATCTGTTTAGATGTATTAATAGTGAAATATCGACATGCCTTATAATATTCACGTACTGCGTCGGCGAAGTGTGTATGGAGGTTGTTTGTTCGCTTCGATCGCTTGGTACCGCTTGAACGTAGCGCGTGTAATCGAACCATAGAAAGTTTGTTAGACGTAAGTTTTTATCAACAATTTGTATTGTGGAACGATGTTGACCAGTTACTTTTATTATATAACGAAATACATTGAAATTCCTGCGCGTTAGTTCTATTGCAACCATGCAAGGGGCCGGTGAGTGGTGAGTTGTCCTCGTCTGGTACAAACGTTAAGTTATTGTATTGTGTATGTAAAGATATTTATAATTTTACGATTGGGATCAATAAGTTCTTTTGAGTTCATGATTTTATTTTCTTAAGAAACATTTAAAAAAAAAATTAAATAAAAATGAGGCTTCGTTTTACACGAACGTCAACGAACGACTGAGATAAAAATTCCGAATAATAATAAAATATATTTAAGTTCACCTCGAAAAATCATTTTGTGTTTCGATAAGACATCTGTCATCGTAATTATGTATTATTTAATTTAAATATATTATTATGTTAAGTGCCATAATTTAATGAATTAACAATTGATAAATAATATTGTATCGCATAACCATATGTACACCAATTAAACAATATATAAAACAAAAATGATGTTTCAATGGCAACCTAACAAAATGCCCTTTGTAACTCTATTTTGATAAATAATTATCATTGACAAACAATCAAGTCCTAGTCCAATATCTACCGTAATGTTTCTCATTGAAATTCGGTAAAAACAAGTCGGTTTACTTCTTACTCGTATAAGTACTGAAAATAACACACAATTCAATTAATTCATAATTTAGATTTTTGACAAAAAGTTACATAGAAATTTTTGAACGTGAGTATTCAATACTCTCAGAATGTTCTCGACGACGAGAAATTTGATATAAAACACCCATATGAAGTATCACAAAAGTTAGTCAATAGTATTTTACCAGTCGGCACATTTACATATGTTTCACACGGGAATTTGACAGTTTTTACATAACCAACCGCCTGCGAGCTACCAGCCTTAGTTACCAATGCTGTTGGTAAATAATCCCAACCGTGCAAAAGAAGCTAGCTTCTATATTGGATATGAAATATCATACTTATTCACAAAACAATTGTAATTGCATCTTTCTTATCGTTTTCGATTCCGTTATCGTATAAGCCGTGATTTTGATTATGAACCCAATAAATTATTATGAATAATTTCCAAATTTTCCCATGTATATCAATATTATTCATCAAATACGACATTGTGTGGATAAGATAATGCCGCTTACGCGCTAATAAATTTATTTCTTAATTCTTTCTAGAAAGTGTTGACACATTTATTTTTGGACGGTTATCTGGTGTGTATTAGAGTCAAGGCAATTAATTTACGCAAATACACCTACGCATGGACGCTGTGTTACTAAGTTAATACATGAGTGAAATAAAAGACATTAATATTCAACAGGTGATATATTTCGACATTATGCTGTCAAGAAACTACTAAAATACTCACAAATTACTTTTGATATAACTAGTACATTATCATCTACGATAACAATGACAAAGCCTACAGGTGACTTCACTAATAAGTTTCTAAGTACACCAATAGAGGTCGCTACAATTTTTTTTTATTTTTTACGTGTGTATTAATTATAATTCTGTGCAATATGATCATTAAAAAAGGCACAAATTCTAGAATAATGCTCATCGAGGAAAAGTATTTGGTTGAAAGAGTTCGATCTTGCAATATATTTAAAGATATAATTTCCTCTGAACAATAACTTATTATTTCCTTTACATAGTATTAGTGTTTGACGTAGCATTTTCTATATTATGATATTTTCCAGTATTTATTACATTAAAATATTTTACTGTAAAGCCTGTATATTACTGGACGGAGCTGCAAATGAATTAGACCTATTTAATAAATAAAAAAATCATAGCAAAATAATGCATTTGTTATGCAGATCAACTATCAATTTTAAGTTCCGTGAAGTCAAAAACGCCGGTGTTAACCTACATGATCTAAATCATCGTGTCGATACAAACTAACAAGGCAGACCTAAAAGAGAGACGTTCCACTGTGATCGAACCGTCCGAAGGCGGTTAGTATCAATATATAGTGAAGGCAGGTCGTTGTGTGAGCGAGGTCCGCCGGGAGCAGGGGCGCGGCTCGCGGGCGGTGGACGGCCGGCGGGCGCCGCGCGGCGGCTCGACGCACTGCTTGCGGGGCGAGGGCGCGCGGGCAAAGCGCGCGGAACGACTGCGCGTCAACGGGCGCTCGACATCCTCGTCCCACTCTTGTTGCATTGTCATGTAAATGCTCTCCTGTGTACAGAAATTGAGTTATCAATTTTTTTCACCTATAACTCTTGTTTCGTGTTTCATTTTATATATACAATTATAGATCAGTGAATTGTCGTTATTGAAATATTTCTGAGAAATATAGGTACACAATTGGAATTGTTGTTTGTTAAGCGCGCAAATAAAAAGAGCATGAAATATTATCATCTTATTTTTAAGATTTAGAAATACAGTGATCAGTGCCTGTTCCCGATGGAAGTAATGGTCTAGGAGAGCACGTGAAATATATGATATTTTCCCTACCAAATATTTCTTTTTCTATAAAAATTGCGATATTAGAAATTTTGTGCTTTGCTTTCACTACTCCGCAATGGAACGGAATTACTGACATGATCTCGTTGATGGCATCTGTATTAAGGGAGGTGTATACTTACAATTATGCTCCAAAGTACCCGAGTAAGGTGCGTGCGTGGTGTTCGCTCTGTACCGTGACACAACTAACGACAATAAGCTACACATAGAAATAAAACACACAAATGATCGTTAATTTATATTAAATTTCAGATTTACCAAATACAGTTGGTATATATGTCCACCTGTGATTACTATTTGAGGTGTAATTTAAAAAGTTATACTATTTCACTATCATATTTTAGTAACCGAATTTTTAAAATAGAAATCAAAAAAGCTTACTTCTATGGCGTAGCTAATAAACAGATGAAAGTAAAACATAACTTCGATACTATCATAATAACATTCATAGATGCATATATATATATAAATACACGGAAAAATCGTTCCAATAGTAGTAGTACCTTAAACTAATTAAAATGCAACACACTACTTCATTCTAATGACAATGCAAAGTAATATTTGTGACCTTAAAGCATCGACATTACGTAAATACGTCTATCTATCTACGACTAATTATTATTTATTACTGCATAGTATGAAACTTTTAGTGGTTATAATAATAATAATCCTGGTCAGTCAATATCGAGCCCCTGTCCTCACCACAGCGCGTGTGCCCAATCCAATGTTACACTTATTACAGGTTAGTGATAAGTTTTTTAAAAATCGAAGCTTGGTATTATAACGCCAAGTTGTAATTGGACAGCTGTGATAAGAACCTTTTTACAATCCGGCAGCAACACGATCTTTTAATCATGCTTCTCTACTTCCCAAATAATAAAAATACAAACAAAAAATAATAAATAATATAGCCTTAGCGCCACGGCTTGAAAGTATACTTTAGTGATATTTAAAGTGAATATTAGTCTAAACAAAATTTGTAATGATTATAAGTATATTTGCAATAATAAAATAAATAAACACCAATTCTGAGACCACGCTATGATGGACTTCAATGCTCAGTACCTAACAAAAAATCCAAACTATAAACAAAACTCGATCAATATTTATTTAAATTTAATGCACTACAAAAAAAGGTGAAAAGTGTCTTAGTACTTAACCCTACAATGTCCAATGACAATCGTTTATCATTATCGCATATTCTAACGTCACCAAAACAGTTGATGAATTAAGAAAATAATACGAGTAACATATACATTTCAAAATATACGTGACGATAAGAACGGCTTAATTTTAAATTCAATAACAAAGCGACATTTGGTTATACATATTTCAATTCCAAATCAATATCAAGATTATTAATGATTTTAAATGCACATTAAATAGATCAACGGATGTCAATTAGACCAGGAGCATGAGGCGCTGCTTACATTAACGTCGTTGCATAATGCAATACACATGACGCATGTCCAGTTGACGTTGCGTTGTGCCAATCAGCTATGTATACGATGCATGTTACTTAATCCAACGAGCTTAATGGAAACTCACCTCACGCACAAAAAAATGATAAAAGTGACGACAACGTTTGCAATGTCTATTAATATTGCATGAAACTTGCATTTGTTTTATAAAGCGAGCATCTAAAGTGTTATATTACGTATACACTATCGTCCATTGGCACAACATATGGTCATCTAACGATACAAATGAATAAGGATAAAGGTGAAAACAGACATAAAGTTTGTGTGACAACTACATGGTCAATTAATATTACAAGTAAATAACACATCCAATGATATACGCATAGAACATATTGTCTGAAAAAGATATGCTACGTTAATGACATCAAAAATGATACTACATGAGTATGGTAGGTCGCTAGAAATGACAAAGTGCGATTAAAATCGCTCGATACAATTGTTAGGTACATCTACAATATCGTTAACTGTATTACACGTATATAACAACGACAAAATAATAATAATATAGAAAACGTTTGGACTTTTATTATAAAAAAAATTAGTGTCGATTGTAGAAAACCGAAGTGAGTAGCGGCTTTAGCACGGCTGATTCAAATTCTCATCGGATTTCGGTGGCTGCGCCGACGGCGGTATGGGACTCTAAAACAACAATTAATTCATAACTCAATTCTGCATAGAAATAAATATTATCAAATATCTTCCTTAAAAATGTAACCAAACTTATCAATAAAAAGCAGTCACACAAAATTATATATTAAATGAACACCGAAAACTAGAGTTAGTCAACGAAAATCAACACCGTATGTATGGATGCCACAACCACAAATACCTTAAAATTCAACATAAGAAAAATTCAATAATATGTGTACAAGTACTCGGGCTGAAACAAAAGAATGGATGAAAGTTAAACGAGAACATAAAAGCACTGGATAACGACATCACCCTCCACCGAAAGGCAACTGAACAGAACGAAACGAAACATTGGAACGGTAAGTAATGGGGCAACCCACACAACTGGCATGCTTTACCTCTTGTCGCGATTCATTGTGACTGTTCGGGAGCGGAGACTGCCCTCCGACCTGCTTGATGTAGTCTTTGTCGTCAAATATTTTGATGTCGCCGCCGCCTGGTTTGTGTTTCACGTTGTCGAGAGAGCCCACCTTGCTTTGGGCTTTGAAATCCAATTTTTGGTTTTCAATCTGTTCGGAAAAGTGAGTGTGCGCTAAATATACCTAATGACGACACACACAAGGCATTACGAAAAAGAGTCCCGTAACATTCATTCCTTGACATTGCAATATTTCATTTGCTTTAATTTTGTATCACGCTGATATTGAAACGAGTGAACTTTTTAACTTAATAAATTTCATTTTCATCATAAATTGCCATTCTGCTAAGCCAATTTAAAGCCTAGAATTATATCTTTGTCATTGTTATTATTTACTGACAATTATTACAATAGTTGAGTACATTGAGATCTATTTACGATTACGAGACTCTTTTTAACTATACATTAACTGATGTTTGTGTAACTATACATACGAGACATGTATAGGTATATGTACATAGTGATTGTAAGGCCATTCTGTAAGCTAATATGCGAGTGATTTCGGTGGATAATAAATTATAGTGATAACTTCCATTGGCTGTCTAGCTATCTAGTGCAGCTGACGTGATTTGCATTGGTAATACATGAACTTTATAGATACGTAAACTATTATTGATTGGATAGCGTGCAGGTAAAACGTTTTAATATTTTTGAACAGGCGATATGGTTCGTGACTTTGTTTCGCATTCATTTCACTATTTGTTGACAATTTATGTTAACGTGTTATGGAACATAACAGACGCCGTGAAGCAATATCCTAACAGTTTTTAATGTCAGTATTTGTAAAACATGCCCATTCCTCATAGCTTTAATTAATTAAAACCGTGTATCATTCACATCCCAATTCTTTAGCGTGACGAGTCCTATACCCGAGGCGATATTTGAACGATGTTCACGAAAATTGTCGATGTGTAAATAAATCATTCCGGATGACTTAGATGCACCAGACTGACCTTCCTGCGCAAACAATGAAAGGTAAAAGGTTTGTTCGACGCCCTCCATCGGGGTAACGCCCATTTAATAAACTAAAAAGAACAACGACACTCGAAACTGTTTCTCGTTGGCTATTTCGCGATATCTTTCACGGCTGTGAACTTCACAAATAATACATAGTTACTTAAAAATGAATCAACAGTCTATAGTAAACACTTCAGTTATTTCTCTTCAGCCATCAATCAATACACTTTCACGTTCAATAATTTTCATTATTTGTAATGATTTAGTTATATGCTCGAGTCATAATTACACAGCGTACTTGCCCAGCTATAAAATGTTATTTCAATAAAGAGTTAATTTTCTTTCATGTCGTATTAAAATGACATTTGTTTGTGACTTCGCAATCGGAATAGGCAATATTTAAAAATTGTCATATTTAGTTACCTTCACTCCTCCACCACCAGGCTTGTGGTTCATGTTCGCAGTGGACGCCACCTTGGGCTTGGCTTTTTCTTTGAAATCCAGCTTGACAGTCTCGATCTTCTTGTCACCGCCGCCGGGCTTATACGTCGTGTTCTGAAGGGATCCTATCTTTGACTTCGCATTCCACTCCAGTTTAGTGGTTGTTATCTTTAACAAATATTGAAATTAGTACCTAATCACGACTATAAAGATATTATATTAGTAGCTTATTTTTGATTATTTACTAACGGGCTTCTGACTTTTGAATCGGAATAAAAAGAGGTTTATAGTCAATAATACGTTAAAACAGCAGCTAATAGGCAATAAACAAGCTTGCAACTAATTAAATTGCTTCACCTTTACATGCGTCAAATAAAGTTTTACTACGTACCTTCTTACTTCCACCACTCGGAGTATAAGCATCGTTTTTCGCAGCAATCTTCGGAGTCACATTATTGAAGTCGATTTTCCTGTTCTCAATTTTGATTTTTCCACCACCAGGTCTGTAGGTTGTGTTCTCAAGTGAACCGATTTTGGATTTCACGGCTTTTATATTCGGCGATGGCGCGCTACCAACCTGCACTTTGTTCATTGGAACCTCTGTTAAGGGTATAAGTAAATTAATTTAGTTATATTTCAAGAAGTATAATAATATATTAACTTAATTTAAAAATTATGCTGTTAAATGAGCTGTAATAGAATAATCGTTATTGGTTCATAATAAATGTTTTATTCTTACTACCAGACATACATATGTATGTACGAAGCATTAATGATAACTAATTTCGAAATATTATTTGATTATTTGTGTAAAATAATAACATTTTCATAACGTACTTTTCTTTTCAGTAAGCTGCAAATTGTCAGGAGTTTTTGCCGTAGCGCTCTTGCTAGATGATCGAGAAAGGCTTGGCTTTAAGCTGCTACTGGATTTCTCCTTAGTTGGTAACTTGCTTGGGAGCTTCTTGTTCGGAGAGCCTGGTGATCCATTGAGGTCCTATGATAGAAATAATAGTAAAGATTTAAACGAAATATATAAACAAAATTAGTATCTTTATGGAATATACTTACGTTTCCCTGCGTAGACTCATCAACACCACTGTCGTTGTCTCCATCTAAGAAAAAAATTAATGTTGAAGATCAACAATAATACAAATAATTTACTTAAGGCTTAGATCATCTCAAAATTGGGTAATATTAGTTACTTAGCTCATCTCAAAGTGGCATATGAATAATTTTATATAACAAAGAATATCCGAACAAAATACCTTTCGGACGAACTTTTGGACTAGTTGCAACTTTACGTGGAGTAGTTTTTTTAGAATCTGCAGTTATCAGAGAGGCATTAAAATCAGTAGGCTTTTTGGCCACTGCCGAAGGTGACCTAGCATCTTGCACAGGAGATTTTGTAACATTTTTATTTGGTGTCACAGCTGTCTTCACATCCTTTATAGGATCGGCTTTGGGATCTGAATGCACTTCTATTTTAGGAGTTTTTGGCCGCAGCGGTTCTGGTGTCACGCTCTGGGACTTGTTGGAAATTACCGAGCTTTGAGATACATTTTTAGGTTCAGGTGAGTCGTCACTACGGGTCAGTGATGGTGAACGATCAGATAAATCTGCCTTATTTTGAGTTTGCAACGTATCCGTTTTTGGAGATGTCAAGTTATTTTGATGAATAACGTCATCATCGTCGTCCAACTTCTTGTTTGAATTCAAGTTTGAAAGTGATCCCATAAATGATTCTGTCATTTTTGATCCTGACAGGCGGGATTCCGGACGTTCTGGTACATCTTTGGCTCCATCATAAGAAGCTTCTGATCGTACACTCTCTTTAGAACCTCGGATGTTGTCTTTACTATCTTTGCCTTCCTGAATCAAACCAAGCCCAGGATTACGGCTACCCATATCATCTATTCTTCCCCCAATAGCACTAACTGATTTTCGTCGATCATCTTCCATTTTAAATGGACTTGCTGCGCCGGGGGCAGCAGCAATGCTGAAACTTCTCCCTTTCGGAACACCCGGTATGTCATTAACATTCTCGATCTTTGAAGGGTTTTGGTTATCATTAAGAACGTTTTGGTTATCCAGGTTGACTGGTTTATAAGCTTCGGGGCTTTTTAAAGAACCTGTCGAAGGTTGTCTTGAAAGCGGCGTAGTCGACGGATATGCTGATAAATTTGTAGCTTGTTTGCCGTTCGGATGTGGACCACTTTGCGGCCTAGACCCGTCTGGTGTAGTCACTGCACCAAATTGCGGTTGCTGCCTCGGACCGAATTGCAGATTATTCGGCGGAAAAGCCCTTGGTGGTGGTTGACCGGAGATTGGTAACTGTTGCGGTCTGAGCCCTTGTTGCGGTACTGATTGAGGCGTTGCAGGACGCGCTTGAGGAACCTGGGCACGAGTTTGTTGCGAGCCAGGTGGGCCTGTGCTTAAAGGTCCCCTTGGTGGAGGCGTTCCTATGCGGGGCCCAACCTGCGGGGGGCTAGTAACAGCTCCACCGGGTTGAAACTGAGGTCTTTGTTGCAGCTGTGATGTAACAGGTCTCGATGGCTGAAGTGGAAATGTTGATCGTGAATCCGTTCGAATAAGAGGTGGTCGAACGGGTTGTTGATTAGACCCGGATGATTCGAAACCGTTTGAACCGGTCGACGGACGACTCTCCACCGGTGCCTTTAAAATAAATGTTATTGTTTATTATTTCGTTTTTACCTTCCATACTATGGAATATCTGAATTCAAAACGGACCCTCAAAAATGTTAAATAAAAGTCAATTTATAATACGCTTAATAAGTATGCATTTTAATTATATTAAAAAAAAATGGTTAAGTGTCAGATTTATGGTAAATATTGTGATTACAGTACAAATTATTGTTATTGTGACTGTAAGGTATTGGTTGACTAATTCAAAATATTATAGATACATGTTTGCAAGTTGATTGAACAAGGCAGAGGGGCTGGGGCGGCGACATCCGTGCTGCCACAACTCGGGCCCGCCTGGAGTCGAGACATGCACACAGGCAACTCACTGAACAAGCATTTTTATATCAAGTACTTGCACACTGATCCTACTGATACTCATGTGACTAAACTTAACGAAAGTTTCCAATGATCCCATGGACTTTAAGCTTATATTTAAAGTTGTGCAAATCCTGTCAGTTAATATGTAAATACGAGTTATTAAATGGTTAGCAAGGATCTATATACATGAAGTACATGTTTAACTCACGAATGACTTTTAAGGGTGTAACGACTTTCTTTAAACGACTTCTTTCAGGCCTATCAGTCAATGAGAAACCTTCGCTACGCTTTCGCGGCGATTGGTGGCAGGTCATGAAGAATTATTATGTAAAAAGTAAAACTAATAAAAATGCAACATTTAAACCAAATGTCTAAGTCATATGTCGTCGACGCTAAGTCGTAATAAAGTATATATTCTTAATTCGTATTGTCAGTATTGTAGGTTCCAACCACATTTGAAAGAAATCACTATTTTATAGACCGCACCAGCATTGCACTAGTTGTCACCTAATACGCGTAGACTTCAGTAGCTACATTTCTACATCTTCTTTTGTCCGTTTTAGTTCATGTCTTTTAATGATCGGTAATGACTGTTAACGTATGTAATAACGTACTATCATAATGTGCAAATATTATTGTAATTATATAAATATTAGGATGCCAAATGAAATATTTTATGAATGGTTATAAAACAGTTAGGGTTAAATAACAAATTGGCTAACGTGATACGCAAACTAACGTGTCTTTTGTACATTATTCAAGAAAATTAATTTGTGCTTCCGCCTTCAGTCGCACACCAGTAAAAATCGAGCATTGCCCCGTAGACGCGACTTGTCACGAACTCGGCTACTGGGTCAGCCAGCCATTGATGGAGGATATATCAATTCCTTGAATTTATTGTCAAGAATACATCATTTTGTAAAACAAACCAGCTACCATTAATATCTCGTTACCATTAAAGCCTCCATAAATTGAAAATAGATTCGCTACATTACTTCAATTGAATTTAAAACTTACTAAAAAACTTATTAGTGCTTTACTTTATGATTACTTGCGTAATAAACCATAACGTTAGACTATCACTATTAACAAATTGTATGAATTGTATTAATAATACATTCTATGTAATCGTTATATTTATTGAACAATATTTTTATTGTTATATTTACTGTAAATAAATGAATCATCAACGCATAAATCTATCTGTAAGTCATATCTCCATAACATACAACACGTATGAACAGCATATTGATAACATCGTAGGTACTATGTTAACCACACGTTACGACAAAGGCCGATAGGTATATACCGATCGCGTGATCATGCGCCGTTATATAACGGGCTTCGTCAACGAACGTTGTTAAATTCGCATGAAAAGTATTGTGAAATTTTGCGATACATGCATTGTTATACCGCAACAGCAACTGCTACTCTACGCTGCTGACTCCAAAATAATGATGTCATATATGACTTATAGTATGATGCTGACTGTACACGAACGTCACTCGTCAAGAATGAAAAGGATAACGATACCTCTACTATAAAGACACAAAAGACGCTCGATGAATCGCACGCCAGTTTTCATAGAACCAAGTTATCGTCCACGTCATTCGTAATGTTTCGATATAATTGGACTTTATCATTGTTTCAATTGACTTCACAACGAATTGTTTACTCATTGCACGCATAATTGTAAGACTTTTTGTCATGGCATTAACACAATTATGATATACATATACATCAATTACATTTTAATGCGTTAGCGTGATCGTCATCTTTGTACTCGATTGTGAAATTACCGCATTTAAATAAACATTTCATTGATACAACTCGGACAACTAGCAAGTTGAATGGCATTGTCATATCTGTTGAAAAACTGACAACCGTTGAAGTTCACGTTAAAGACACGAGATCGCGTTTTGACAAACGTAGTGTAGGACGCCATGGGACTAGTTGGGAGGCCGATCTGCGAAACTATGCAGGCAGAAGCTGGATACGGCGAGATAGAAAAGGGCGCGAAGGCCCTCATTGGGGAAGCCCTTAGGCCTGGACATAATCGGCAATGCACTGAGAAAGTATTATGATGACAATGTTGATTTAAATCAAGGCCATAAATCTGGCGGAATTGGGACTTTACTTTGAAGTTTAATCAAAAGGAAATGTTGAGAAGCAACAAGCACTTGAATCTCATTTTTGGAAAAGGTGTCAAATACTTATTATGTTAGGAATGCGTCAATTATAGGTCCATTTTATGACTCGCCGGTCGGCCTAAGCTTGCTGACGCGCGGATTGTTGAATAAATTTCCATCCAGGATAAACACTTGTGTAACGAGCAAAAGTTTATATGACTCGATGTATGTATTTAGATATAATTTTACATATGTTTTTTAGCTGTGTGATGTTCAGAGCACAGGTTGTAGGCTTCGCCTAGTTTAGGGTCAGACAGTCGATTGTGTTTTATGACAATTAATTATACTAATATTATAATGACAATTAATGATACTGTGTTGAAGTGCTAGTTTTTTTTATATAGATAGAAACTCGGTGCTTTGATGTCAGCCACGCAGCTTACCCGGCTCCCGTTGTTACTTGTAACTTGTTCCATATTTTTAACTAAAGTAAACGTTTATACTCTTAAAGCAGTGAACAAAGGTCTTTATGTCATAATCTTCGAACGACGGCAG
>DVPR01000422.1:0-14076 GCA_018239345.1 Oxynetra stangelandi
CGAGTTGTCAATGTTCAACGATGGAGCCCAGCATATAATGCTCGCTTCTAGAGCGTAAGCTGCTTGCTTTACTTTTGCTAGATCTATTGGACCGTTGCTGGAAGTTGTTGGTATTAAAGAGTTCCGTTTCATTTCATGTTTTAATTTCGCTGAAAGATTTTCTAGTTTGGCCCACTTGTGCCGTTCTTGCGCATACAGGTCAATGTTGCCCGCACTGTTCAGGGTGGCGAGTGCACATTCATTGTTGTGACAGAAATCGAAAGGTGACCATTCAAATGCGTAGATAATGGCGGCCTCCATTAATTGAGCGTTATGAGGCCAGAGCGCCGGATCCACAATCATTTCAGTGTGATCCATATTCTTCATACGGAGTTTCATAGAATTTTTTGGAAACAATTCGCATGCTGGGCTCAGTTTCGAAGTCTGGATTTTGGATTCATATAAGTCAATAGTCCTGTCCAAGCAATTCAGGTTATATGAAAAATCGTACAAATGCAAACCTGTGTCGCATCGGACAGTGAGAACATTGTTGTGCCATACTACATCTATGTCTTCGTATTTTGTTAAGTTAATGGTGCGTCTTGAGATTTCTTGAAACATGGTTCAGAAATGAGATAATGTACTTAAATATTTAGAAATCGGAAGAGTTACATATTATAACTAAAATAATTGTTTATATGAATATTACACTGTAGTTTTGTAGTTTGACTGACAGTGAGCTACTTTGTTTTTAATTTAGTAAACGCATGACAGGCTTAAATCTCATTTCATTCAACAAAAAGTATGTTTCTATGTTATATTGGGGTTCATTGCAATTTTGTTTTATATTTCTATTTTCGTAATGTAATAGGCGTCATTTGTCATTTTAGTAATTACTAAAAGCAATCCATTTTAATTTCTTAATTTACATTATTTGAGTATTTTTATGGAGTAGTAATAGGCACATTTAAGTGATTGAAATGGCACTAAAGCTTATATCCGTTAATAAATTAAAAACTAAATTGATTTACTGTTACTGGTTATTTGGTTATCTATCTTGCATTTGGCTCTAAGCATTTAACGGTTTACACCATGAACAGTATATTAAAAACGTGCGTAAAACATCTTAATGTCAAATTGTCATAACAGAAGCACATGAAAAATACAGGCGCGTTTTAGTATAAGTGTATCTTACGTGCACGTAATGCAGTTTTGTGGAATAACAATTTAATTTCATATATGTTCCTTTGTATATCTGATTCGCAATGGGAAAAAGAAGATACAATGCGAAAGCGCGTCAAGTGGTGAAAACGAACATAGATAATTCGGAAACAAACGAGGTATAAACTGTTTGAAACAATTAAACATGTGTAATTGTCAAGAACATAAAAGTAAATGAAAATACAGTTGTTTAAAAAATTTGCTACCTATGTCTCTGATTTTTATATAAATTGTTCGGCACTTTTTTGCATTTTTCATACAATACATCAGATTTTCAGTGTCCAGGGTATCCGTTCTTATTACCTATTTATTCTTTATTACCACTATTACAAAATATTGTTAGACATACACATATTATTATACAAAAGATCATGTTTTGTAGATAAAAGTAGATTTTGGAGTACACGAATATGGGGCTACAGACACAAGCAACTTGATCGCTCTGCCGTCCAAGAAACGAGAAACAAAAGTTGTTGCGGATAAAAAAGAAAAAACGAGGTTTCTCTCGAAGGCACATCGGAAGCGATTGGAAAAAATTGTTGATAAGAAAAAGAAGAAGGAATGTGTAAGTGAATTTGTCCTCAAATTTGTTTATTTCTCCGTCGCAATGTATATCAACATTCAACATGTCATCTGAATAAGTTATATTTCATACAAGAGCACGGTATACTTCTGGTTAAAATATTTTTTATAATATATATGTATATATTTATACTTTATAATTATATTTTACTCACATCAAGTTACAAGTGTTCATCAATTTAACCAATGAAATTTCAGAGAGCAGCACTTTTGGAATCACTATCTCAAGTCCAAGCGAGTCCGGATGAAGTGAAACATTTAACAACCATATCGGCTGTGCAAACCATCGGATTGAGGAGGCTCAATGAGTACAAGAATGAGACCACCATCCAAAATGCTGAACCAACGGAGCAGAAAAAATTCAGCAGCATCGCTGGTAGCACAAGTTTATATTATGTTTGATGTGTCTTAGGTAGCACAAATTTATATTATGTTTCATGTATCATACTATCACGTCAGGTCCCTAGCGGGTTAGGCAAAGAGCACGGAGTGCCAAACATCTCCGATGAATGTTGATGAAGCACGTCAGGTTTGTAAGGACAGAGATGTTTGGCCTCAGTGCTCTCTGCCTAACCCGCTGGGGACCTGGTGTGACGGTTATTTATTTTATTTTACACATATATATATAATATTTAAGTAATAAGTAAGCCTTTCCAGGTTATTAAAAACTGATATCATAAATTGTTTCTTTACAGGTGCTAAGAAGCGTCTTCGTTTATTACGGATGGATAATTCGGATCAGGGCAAAATGAAGAAATATGATCCCAATGTGGTGGGCCTCAAAGAATCATCTGATGAAGAATCTTCCCGATCGGATGTTGAAGAAGAATCGCAAGTAATTGAAAATGGAAAAAGCAATTCTGAACCAGATAAAATAGATAATAATGACATTTGTATCAAAACAGATTCAGTTGATAATACTGAAGCAGTAGAGATCAGTAGAGATACATCAAAAATTGTTAATATATCGAAAGAAAATGTGAATGTAGCCACTGATAAAAAAGATAATGTTAAGGACAAAGTCATAAAGAAGCCTTCGTTAAAACATCCAACAGTCCATGTGGAGGTCAATAGAGATCCTAAGGTCCAAGTGGCAAGGTTAAAACTACCAATACTCGGCGAAGAACAAAGGATCATGGAGTTGATAAATGAAAATGAGTTTTTAATTATCGCTGGTGAAACCGGTGAGTTGTTATAAGATTGATAATAATAATGTCTTGGTGTGGTGCGTTCTGAAAACTTGAATGTGAATATAGTAAATTACAGTTATTAATTTAATATCTTGTGACATCTCCACACATGCCCATCTATTCCCAAACTAGGCAAACCAAATCTGATAGACTACATAATTATGTCCTTATACATGTATAAATATATTTTTACATCCAGAACAGATGCTTGTGCTGACTGCAAAATTATTATTCCCGATGGATATCAAACCCACATCTAACTAACTGGTCGGGGGTGATTAACCGCAACACCAACAAATAGATAAACAATGCTAAACAATCAAAATGCTTTTATATACACCTAAAGTGTTCAATTACAATGTATGCCACAATGATAAATATGATTGTTGACTTATTTAATAAACCCTTAAGTTTTATATCCACTTCAGGCAGCGGTAAAACAACGCAAATCCCACAGTTCCTATACGAAGCCGGTTATGCGGAACGTCAAATGATAGCCGTGACGCAGCCGCGGCGTGTCGCCACCGTCGCTATGTCGATGCGCGTCGCTCACGAGTTGGGCTTAAGTAACAAAGAGGTGTCCTATTTGATGCGCTTCGAAGGCAATGTCACTAAAGATACAAAGATCAAGTTTATGACAGATGGTGAGTGATTTGAAAGTGAAATAATAGCTAATGTATAATATAGTAAAAATTGGAGTTGTTATTACTATGTGATTGTAACATGTTCCAAATTGTTTGTCAGAAAATTCGAACATTGTTGTTTCTTAAATGACCGGTTTTTGAACAACAAGTCAATTTTTCATGATTGGTTATGATTATTTAGTATTCCTGCAATCTGTGTAGTGTTCTGATCTGAGTGACCTGGCACTTATAGAACCTAGGAAGACCTAAGCCCCGAATGCTTCAAGTGGTATACACTAAAATATATTCTACTGCTCACCATTACTTGTAACTAATGCTGTGTTAACAAATGTTATGTTTATAAGCTACAGGTACATTTTTCTTTTATTTTCAGGTGTCCTTTTAAAAGAGATTCAGTCTGATTTTCTATTGAGCAAATATTCTGTAGTCATAATTGATGAAGCCCATGAGAGGAGTGTGTACACTGACATACTGCTGGGACTCCTGTCCAGAATAGTGCCTCTGAGATGCAGACGTGGTAGCCCATTGAGATTGGTGATAATGTCGGCCACTTTAAGAATGGAAGACTTTACCGAGAATACACGACTATTCAAGAAACCACCACCATTTATTAAGGTAACAAACTATTGAACATAAAATTGTATAAATGAAACATTAAAGAATAAAAAAAATTAAAAAAAAAATTAAAGATATGTTTAAGTTGTACTTCCATTTAAGCTGGTTTTGCTCTGAATATAATGTAGTGTAACCATGAATAATTAAATTGGTTAGGTTTAATTTGTTTAACTATGAATAATTTACAACATGGCTGACTCTGCACCTCACTGGAATACTGTAACCCTCTCAAATCTCCCCCCCATCTCCCCGCGTTCGCCTTTTCGCTTTATAGGGTTGGTGCAAAAGAAATGCGCGCGCAACACCATACGCGTGATAGAAATGAAGGTTTTTTTGCACAACCCTATCAGAATGCTGATATGAAAGAAAAATATTTGCTTCTGTATTCAATTGTGATAAGTAATATACAGTACTGAATCAGGATCAATATGCCTGAACTTAATGAGTAAAAATATTTGGCATTCACCAATAATTTCTATTTTAAACTGACTTAAAACAAATTTACAGATAGAAGCGAGGCAGTTTCCTGTGACTATACATTTCAACAGACAAACAAATAGTGACTACTTGAAGGAAGCCTTCAAGAAGGCGGTCAAAATTCACACAAGGCTGCCAGAAGGAGCGATACTCATTTTTGTGACCGGACAACAGGAGGTTAATATGTAGTTTGAAAAATGTTTTAATAAAAGAATTAACATTAGAAATGTTAGTTGATATATTAACTAGATAAATTTTATTAGTCATTAAGGTCATAATATTTGACCATATAATGAAAACGAAAGCCGATGAATTTGTGACATATATGCAATTGACCGGTAGAGAATGCCATTAGGCATTAAGTACACCCTTGTATCCGAAAGCTTAAGGTGTTACATAAGAACAAATAAATAAATAAATAATTTACCTTGTTCTGTTATTAAATGGACTTTGTTATCTATAATTATGTTGTTATGTTGTTAATTATGCATATAAAATTACAAAATGTTAAAACATGAATATACATAGTTCTCTCAGAAAATGCGGGGTTCACTATGAATTAGAAATAAAACCAATTTTTGTATTAATATTTCAGGTGCAATATTTAGTGCGAAAACTGAAAGCCGCATTCCCGTACCGTAAAGATGTGGACTATTCAAAGCTGATCACCAAGAAGACCAACACCGATGTTGATGTGGCACTGGATTCAGAACCTGAGGATATTGAATCTGATGATGATGAGGTATGGTCATATAATTTGGAAACTCTAGTAATTTATGCAATCTGTGCATAAATTGCTGTTATGTAATATTTTTAATTGTTAATGATGGATGGATGTATGGATGAATTGGATGGTAAAGGATTGAAAGTGATCTGTAAAGTCAAGCAACATTGGTCTCAGGCTGCATATGTTTGTTGACTTGTAGTGTTAGATTTTTAAGATCTCCGTGCTTCGGAAGGCACGTTATGTGGTCGGAAGCTGTGAAATTAGTTTAATGCTAACAGTATACGGACTGTCCCCTTACGATTATCGGCAGTAGGAGGCAAATACGGTTGTAGTCAAGTAAGTCCTGTTCCTGAGAAAATATTTGCTTTCGTTAAAACTTAGTTGAGCTTGGCCAATTGTAATATGCTGGTCCTTATGCAGGTGGAGAAAGAGATGAAGAGGGCGCGTAAAGCTAGAAGGAAAGCCAAGAAAACATCTAGAAAGTTACCCAAAATCAATCTGGACGATTACGACATGCCGGAAGATGACGGTCAGGCGGACTTGGTCGGAAATGATGATGACAGCGATGGACACTTGAGTGATTCCGGTTAGTATTTCACAGTAAAACGGTCTTCGCAGTCTGGTCATAAGTATACAACGGAGGAAGGAAATGACTTGCACTTTTTTGACTATGCCACAATGTACGTTCAATCGCCCAAAATCGTTTCGACGTTTTTTCACACCTGTTGCTCGGTATAGAATGCGACTATCTTGTATTTGAGAGACTGTTGTGGTGGCGGACACAGCTTGTTAGGTTTTTGCAGCCTAATTTTTGTAATTTTTCTGTATACACGTTATTTTTAAAAAGTAAAAAAAAAAGATGGTCCACGATGGGTTATTTTTTTATTGTTATAGACACAGAAGTGGACAGCCTGTCGGCGGAGATCAGGTCGTGCCGGCAGCCGCTGTGGGTGCTGCCGCTGTACTCGCTGCTGGCGGCGCGGGCGCAGGCGCGCGTGTTCGCGGCGCCGCCGGCGGGCGCGCGCGCCTGCGTCGTCAGCACCGACGTGGCCGAGACGTCGCTCACGCTGCCCGCCGTGCGCTACGTCGTCGACACCGGCAAGAAGAAGATGCGGTAATGCGCTCGTCGCCCCCGTTCACACTAGCACTGGCCAGCTCAGAGCTACCGTTTAATGTATCAGTTGACGGTTTTGCCCCGAATGGGCCAAATGGGGATGTGTCATTTGGGTATATTTGTTTATGTGCCGTAATAATTCTCGTGGATGTATTATAAGTCGTACTTTCCTATGATAATGAATTTTGGTACAAAAGTTTCAGAATATGCGGTCTATCTTGAGATAGGTGTTATGTTGGTTTCCCGTGTAAATGCGTTGAAACCATGTCAGATCAATTTTGTAGTAATAAAGAGATTTTAAAATTAACCTACAATAAACTTGTACGGTCTTTGAGGTATTTTAAGCACGCGTAAAGTTAAATAGTAATTGTAAAAATTACAAATAAATACAGTTTTAGAAAATATAATTATATAAACTTTGTATGGGAACGCTGCATGTATAAGTAAACTTCCATATATATAAACGTATCGGAATTAAATCGGATTCGTATCGGATCGTATTTGTATCGACCTACTGATACAGATGGCGCCACTGTCCATCCAAATCTCGATATCAAAGTTTCATAGAACGAGGATATATCATGCATAAGTACAGAGGATATATCATATATATATCACATGCAGCAATCGGAGCTCGGTCGTTCTTTTGTTTGGTTTTGCCAAAGGCTCGCGTTTGACTGCTATCCCACCTGATAGAAATCGGGATGCATCCTAGCATGAAGCACGCTCACCCAGAAAGTGCCTGTTCACTCTCGTCATGAATAAGTCCAGGTCGCATTAATCGGGAAATATAGATTCAAGCTCAAATTCAAATTATTTTATTAATTATAGGGTACACATAGTTACACTTAATGAATGTTATAATTATTGATAGTCGTACCTCGGCTATGTGCGCCCTTCGGGCTATCGTAGCGCTGTCCAACCATAGCGACTCGCCCGGCGGGGGATTCCTTCAAGACAGCTAAAACAGCGTATATGTCAGTGTGTACGAGCACGCGACGGGCGCGAGCGCGTGGCGCGTGGTGTGGGCGGCGCAGGCGAGCGCGGCGCAGCGCGCGGGCCGCGCCGGCCGCCTGGCCAGCGGACACGTGTACCGGCTGTACAGCAGCGCCGTGTTCCAGCACGACTGCCCGCCGCGGCACCCGCCCGAGCTGTGCCGCCGGCCCGTCGACGACCTGGTGCTGCAGATGAAGTGCATGGGTATCGATAAGGTCCGGTGTCGCTCGTGATCTAGAAATACTTATTTTTAAGATACTTTTGGTTGTTATACGGGCGCTGGGTGATTGTAAAATGTGGCGTTGTAATAGTTTTTTTTGTGTGTGGCGCGAGTAGCTAACAGAGGTGCAGCAGTAACGAGTGGAAATTTGTCTCACTCGATCTCTGTTTAGTCAAATGTTTACCTTCAATGGAAAGATGTTATGCCCAGTAATTATCACTAGGTAATTTTCTCTGTACAACTTATATTTTCAGGTAATCAACTTCCCTTATCCAACTGCTCCGGACCGGTTGCAATTGCGTTTGGCAGAAAAACGTCTGGAGGTTCTTGGCATATTGGAGAGGCCTGAAATTCGACATAATAAGAAGAGAGACTACGAAGAGGTAATCGTACAGATTGTTTCTCTTAAATATTATGAATTTCCGCCATTTTTATTATCTGGGTAACTAACTACATTTGAAATTTTGGTTCTGTCTGAATAGTGTTAAATAACAATCTATGTTTCGGTTTGACGGGTGTGGTTGCCGGTCCTTGTGTGTACTGGTGGCGACTATCTTAATTCTCAATAGTAGCAAAACTTCTGTAGCCGACCATGAATAGCACAAATGTTTTGCTACAGTCCTGTTCGAGGTCGGTTGCAGATGTCTAAGGGTGACAGCGGCCACTTCTGACCGCTGCATGCCCGTTTGCTCCCTTCACGTAAACAGATATATAATTATATTCGTCGAAGAAATTTCAAACGTAATATATTTTGTCAAAAAAAACTTGTCCATTGCAGTATCATATTAACATATTTTGTTTTATTGCAGGTATTGAAAGTGACACCGCTAGGAAAAGCGGTCGCCGCTTTCCCACTGCTGCCGAGATATGGAAAGATGCTGGCGCTGAGCCACCAGCAGAATTTACTGCCCTACACTATAGCTTTAGTGGCCGCGTTGACTGTACCCGAGGTGAGGAAAACGTTGCCTCCTTAGTACTTGTGACTGGGAACTTTTATTTACGTTAAGAAATTAGGTAATGTCGCCTATGGATATTTGAAAACGACGTAAAGTAGGTCTCTACATGTATCAGCTTTAGTTACTTCATTTATTTATTAATGAAACTATTAATTAGGAGTTTTAATTAAAATCAGTGATGCAGTAATAGGACTGTTAGTACTCGTAAGTCATTACTTAATGTAGGGATACATATTTTTAGTATAAGTTAGTATTAAAGTGAAGCATGAATCGTTTAAATAATTGTAATTGCTTTGCAATAGAAGCGAGTACTATTTTTACCTTACTTTGACCTGTCATCGACCTGTTCATCGTTCTACTGTGAGTCTACGTACGAATGAGAAGGATTAGGCCATAGTCTCACACTGGCATCGTGCCGGTTGGTAGCCTTCACACGGCTTAGATTTGTTTTTTCATTGTTGTGTTCAGGTTTTCTCGCGATGCTTTCCTTTACCTATTCCTGCCTTGCCTGAAAATTACACAGTATGTGCTCAACACATGCTTATACAGGCATCGTTATAATTTGTTTCTGTGGAGATATGAAATAAGGATATGTAAAGCTACTTCACAGTATTGAAACATAACTCTATGTTCTTGGACTGACATTATGTTTATATAACTTTTTCAAGGTAATGAGCGGCAAAGCTGATTGTTGGCCCGCCACGGGCAACACCCTTCTGTTGGGCGATCCCGGAGTGCTACTGCGAGCCGTGGGAGCTGCCGAATACGCCTACCTGAAGGGAGAGGAGGAGTTGTTCTGTGCTAAGCACGGCCTGAGAGAGAAAGTAGGTTTATGTGTTATTCTATTTTAAACCTAAATTTGAAAGTCATAAGATGTATAATAAATTCCTTGCACATGAATAGTATCTAGTTCTGACTTCCTATTTGTGCCTAGAACCTATTGTCCTATTAAGATGTAAAAAAAAGGCTACTTCCATGAAGGTCTACGAAAGCGGTTTTAATAGCGGTATATATGATTGTATACTGATTATAAGACTGTCAAAATTCTAGGCCGTCAAAGAAATCCGAAAACTTCGTAAGCAACTGACGTCCGAGATCAATCTCAGCGTGTCCGGAGTAGATCTGTGTGTGGATCCAAATATGGAGCCTCCTGACGACAACCAGGCTAGACTGCTGAGACAGCTTCTTTTGAGCGGTCTTGGTGACCAAGTTGGAAGAAAGATCGGACTCGATGAAGTCAAGGAAGGTTTGTATTCGTAGTTTTATAACTTACATGCAAGTCATCTTAACTGTTGGACATGTTTTAATTAGTTTTGCTAACATAAGAAAGAGCTATATATAATAAGATAAAACGAAACATGAAATGATTTTTTTTGGCCACGAGTGGCCGTTGACGCCCATAGAAACATGCAACTGACCTTGAAGAGGACTACTCATCCTATTCCTGGCCGGTCAAAGAAGTGTTACCACTTCCGAAGACCGAGACGGTCGTCGATAGTACACGACAAGGCAACGGCCACTCTCCGGGTGTTGCAAATGTCCATAGGCGACAACTTACCATCAGGTGGCCTGTGGGCCTGTTTGCCAGGCAAAACAAAACGTGACCGTACTTTACAGGCGAAGATAAACGCAAATACAAGTACGCGTACCGCTGCGGGCAGCTGGACGAGCCGGTCCACCTGCACGCGGGCAGCGCGCTGCGGGCCGTCATCCCCGAGTGGCTGGTGTACCAGGAGCTGTACGAGGCGGGCGCCGAGGGCCGCCGCAAGATGGTCATCCGCAACGCGGCCGCCGTGGAGCCCGAGTGGCTGCCGCTGTTCGTGCCGCACGCCTGCCACTTGGGTTACTGTCATTCGGTTATTTATAAACTATAATACCAGTGTACGGGTTTGAAGACTCAGGGTTCAAATCTGGCTGGACGATTGTGAATGTCTGCGCGGTTTCAGGTGGACGTTATGTCAAGTGCGAATGTTTGTGGGAGAAGCATGGGCATTTATTCTGGATCTGGGTGTGTAGTATATGTATTTTTGTAGTTTATCAGCCATCCAATAAACATAGCAGAGTGTCTGCCTAGTATAGATTCAGGTGACCCTGCGTGGAGATGATATTTTATTTATAATGTATCCCTGGACAATATTCATAGAATAAATATTCCTTACCCAGGTGAGCCTCTATCAGACCCCGAACCGAGGTACGACGCGAAGTCAGGGCGAGTGAAGTGCCATTTCAATGGCACCTTCGGCAAAGCATGCTGGGAGCTGCCCACTGTTGAGATCGACTTCCCTGATAAGATTGACCGTTACAAGTGAGTAACTGACAATATTATTACTTGATTATGTCTGTGTGTGTGTGTATCTATGTGTGTGTGCCTGTGTGAATGTGAGTCTATGTGTGTGTCTTTGTGTCTGGCGTGACTACAAACCGTCACAAATATTTTAATCGATTTTCTCTCCCCCTTCTACGCCTGCATCGCCAGGTGGTTCGCACGATTTCTCCTCGAGGGTGTAGTGTTCCCGAAGCTACGCAAGTACACGGCGTCGCTCCTCTCCCCGCCGTCCACTATGGTGAAGAGCTGGGCGAAACTGCAGCCCAGGACTGAGGTGCTATTAAAGGCGCTTATCGCGATAAGAGCTGGGACCAGGGATCAGCTGAAGGCGGTGTGGGAGGGGCAGCCGAACTGTGAGTGTATTTTATATATGTGTGTGTGTATATATTTGATTAGACAAACCGCCCGCCGGTCACCTATTAGGGTAAGCAGAGAGCACTGAGCAACGTTCTATGGATCTCAATTAAAATTGAAAAAATATATTTGAATTTAATAATATTTATTGGATAAACATATTTGTGTATCTGTTTTTTTTTGTAGATGTTTGTTTCCTTGATATATTTTTTAATATAATTCTTCTGTACTAGTTCGGTATTAGTTAATATTCCATAATTTTAAGGAATGTATGAATAATTTTACATAGTCCTGAAGTGAACAGATGGATTATCTACAGCTTTGTTCACGTTCCTATATTTAATATTAATATGTATATTATTATGTATGGTTGTATTCTCTTTGTATAATATTTATGCATATGTGTGTATTTATGCATTGTCAATATGTAATTCATATAAACATACATACATGTTTTAAATTATTTAATTTTAAATGATTTGATTAATTTAGTTCAATAGCACTTTTTAAAGATTTTTTTTGTTTTTTTAGATCTATTGGACGAGTACTTGAAATGGTTGCCAGAATCAGCGCATAACGAAGCCACTTTATATTGGCCACCTTTATAAGTTTGCGACGAGATTCAGTGCTTAAAATTTTTATCTATATATTATTTTGTACATAAAGTATTATTATTGAATTTCTCGTTTCATTTCCGCGCCAATTCAGTCAATTAATAAATAGAATTATATAATGCAATTTTTTTTTCGAATTATCCGAAATGCGCTGTGCTGATATCCAGCACTGTTGTTAAGCAGATTTGATTGTTGGGCGGGGTTTGGGAGAAGAGAGGCAATACCTATTATCCCTATTCACGTTCAGAATATAAATGTCTGAGTTTATGGATGGAGGAATAAATTAAAACGCTCACAAATTCCATGAAAAAGAAATATCAAAATAGGTACTATCCATCAAACTCAAACATAATAATACGAATACAATTTCATTTCATGGATATTTTCCCAGACCATTCACGATAATGGTAATTAGCAGCATATTTTAAGTACATAATACAAAGCAGTATTGAGGTTACTAGGTGCGATGTTGAATTTAGTGAAGGATTAAATGATTAAAACTCAGAAGAATTGAAAACTATTCAATATGTATTGCTATATAGCAATGATTTCGTTCTGAAATATCTCTAAATATTGCTATCTAACGCACAATTACGAGTACTTTTACTAAATATTTTTTTATAGTGTCTATAATAATTGAACTCGTTGAAAAGTTATGTGATATTTATTTTAAATAAAATAGATATTAAGTGGTTTATTGTCATAAATAAAATTTAGATGCCAGTAGGGATTTTTTATCTGGTTAGTTTGCGAAACCGCGGGAAATTTCGGCTGTCGTTTTTGACAATGGAATAGTCGGCCTGGAAGCGGAACTGTCGTTATCTAAACTGGACGAGTCATCAAAAATTCAAAATAGGTATAACATTTGTAATTTAACGATAATAATAAAACGTAAAGTACTTTTATTATTTACACATGTGTTACTATTCTTTGAATACGTTTTGTGCATATTAGTAATAATTTGTTATCACCGCCATACAGTCACATTAATTGTTAGTCAAGGTCAATTGCCCTGATGTGTTATTTGAAAGTAGTTCAATGGCATTACCTTTGCATTCGGTAATTATGTATGTAGTATAAATTAATATACAGTTGCACGTTAATTAGGATTATAATAATGAAAAAAAAAACTGTGACAATCTTCTACACTGTTTTTCTGTAGGCATCTTGCATTGATAATGGATACCTACTAATCAGAGTTTTCTGCGCGCATTGCCAAGCTCAGCATTTTAACACTTTATTTGAATTAATTATTCGAATGAATCATAGCTGACTATAATATTCCCGTTTACTGGAGAGTAGAGAGTGCGTGAAACGAACCATTTAAAACTGCTGCGTTGCCACATTGTTAATAAATCAATTTAAAGTGTTGCCGTTGTAGTGTCCACAACTCAGAGGACGCTCTGTTTCAGAGCGAAAAACGTATCAATGGTGTTACTTATATTGGTATATTCCTTATTCATTAATCCTGCATGCCTCTTTTGTGGGAGGGAGGGCGGTCTATAGCGCATATATTATGTCATCATACATTTTGTTCGCCGGAATGTTATTTTATTTCCTACGTTTGCAACCGACGAGAATGTATATTCACTCATCATTGGCCAGTTCATCGTCATAATTGCAATTATCCTATCGATTGCAGTTTCACGAAAGACACATATGTAGGTATATACTTATCCGTCACGAAGCTCACTTATCATTTTAACGGATATGAACTTTAACATAACGTCAGTTATATGATAATAACAACATACCTACATATCTCAAATTGCTTTTCGTATGTCTAATACCTCTGGCACTTTATTTGTTTTTGATAGTCCAAGAAAATTGCTACACGCCTAGACACTTACTCTCTTGTCTGGGCTTAATAACTTCTGAGTATGTCTTCTTCTTGATCATGTTTTTTTCTTATTAGTTCTTACAGTTATTTGGCGCACAAAAACATGATTCTCACTCCGTCTTTCATAACACCTAAGGAAATGCACTCGCCGTAAGAAAACTCCCGGAATGACTACTCGTCTTTTGGTATGTATGTATGTATGTAGTTTACTAGCCGTCTGG